>OX579634.1:51982754-52201123 GCA_951230915.1 Antitrichia curtipendula | reverse complement strand
CTAAAGAATTAAAATCAATAAAAATTATAATTAAATATTTAAAATATTAGATTTTACTATTTAAATTATTTTCTCTCTCTCTATATATATTTGATTATAATATTTCCAATATATATATATATTTTTCCAATATTTCATTTCATAACCAAAATCATTGAAAAAACAAACCTTCAAACAACCATAAAGATGTCCAATGTGATACCACTGCCAAAGTTGCCACAAAGAAAATGGTCCTTTTAAACTGTGATGTGGTCCTTCATATTCCCACAAAGGCTCCATCCACATCTAAATGCATGTGTTTTATTAATTCAAATTTATTTTATGAATTATTGAATTTATAATTTAATCAAATCATCATCTATCAAAGAAATATCTCAATTTTTAATAAAAAAACACTATTATTATCAAAAATTGGTTTGTAATTTTAAAATAATTGAATTTAAAGAAAATGCCATACTTGCCCTTGGAAAATGGTATTGTTGCCTTGTTCTCTATTTATTTCCGTTTCTTTGCATTGTTTATCATATGTTTGATGTAAATTTTGGTATTTTGTTCTTTCAAAAGAATTTAAATTCAATATAGGTTGTTCTACATGTCTACTTGAATACATGCATGATGGTGAAATTCCTGGATTTTCTAATAGTGAAGATTGTCTTATTGGAGCATTAAGAAATCTAAATACATCTCTATCAAACCATTCCCTTGATTGTTGATATGCCCAACAAGGTCTATTTGAAGATCTCCATTGTGCTACATTTGAATGAAGCTTGTAATGGTTATTTAATTTTGCAACTTGACATGGAGAGCCTAGTTTTAAAAATGGAGGATCTTGTTCAATAATGGGGCTTCTACTCATTGAATATGGCCATGCACTTGTAACTATTGGTATTGGCTCATATGAATATGGGGTCACATTTAATTTGTGAGAAGTTAAGAAGTTCTTGATGCCTTGTACATAGTCCAAATTTTGTTCTCTTACCATAGGTTGTTGCAATTGATTGATTAAACATGCGGATAGACAATCATTTTTTTCAATCAATCTTTTTAACATAAATGGCCCTGTGTATGTACCCGCATGAACCTATATAACAAAAAAATATTATATTTTTTGATTTAAATCATATACTACGTATATACACATATACAAATATTCATGTATATAAAACTTTGTGTCAATGGTGCCATATGAATTTTTAGTCAAAAGCAAATAAAAAATTATAGTTACCATATATATTGGAAGATCTTCAGGTAAAAAACTAGTTTCTAATCCCTTTTGTAACTGCTCTAATGTATAAATTCCACTTATAGTATTGTAACTTGTATGATAGACCCAACCACTAGAAGGCTCCATCAATTCACCACATTCCATATTTTTTGAACATAAAATTGGATTGCTTAGCGATTCAAACATTTTATTTGAATTCAAGCTTTGAATATCTATTTTTTTATGATCAATACAAAGAGATTCTTTTTCTTGATCTATTTTGTGGCACTTCGATATTAAAGGAAAGAGTGTTCTATCATCATCTTCTTTTTTTCCTTCACATAGATTTTTATATAAACAATGTTCAATATTATTTGAGAGTGGTTCAATTTTAATATTGTTTTCATTTTCATTGGATCTTTTAAAGAAATGCGGCACTTTTTCAGTTGTAGAATCAATCATAAAGTTTTGAGAGTTTTTTGTAATATCAATTCCTGTTTTCCATTGCATTCCAAGTTCATTTCTCAATACATTATTATTTTCTTTCCATAATTGTAAATCTTCACTTTGAACACTTTCTAAAGCTATATTTTTTATTTTTTTATTTTTATTTTTTGAATCCATGATAATATCTTCACTTTTACATCTATCAATCTCTTGATTAACCAAAGAATTTGTTTTTTGTTTGCTCCACCTTTCACATAAGTTTTCACTTTTATCATGATTTCTTGAATTCCAATATGAAGGGTGTTCTTCACATAAATGAATTTTTCTTTTTCTGCAATCCAATGTTCAAATAAGCATCATTTTGTAGTAACTAAATTAGTTTTACAAAAACTAAATAAAATAACATAAAATTAATATATAGAACTGTGTAAAATTTAATAGAATATTGAATCATAATAATACTAAGTCTATCATGAAGTTTTGAGCATCTAAGATTGAAAATTTATACATAAGTTTTTTATTCATGCAATTGGATTCAATGCATATATATTGGTTACATTTGAAAAGATATATTATTAATTTTAATTCTTACTATAAAAATTTAAATAAATAATAAATAATAAAATTTAAATATGTTTTAGTTTTATTTCCTTTAAAATATTAAAATGAACCAAAAATATATTTAACCAAGTGAAAGTATTTTTAAGGTTTCAAATATTGACATTTTCATTAATTTCAACATATATTGGCTTCAATATGTGTTGAAATATATTAGAAGTAAATGATTCATCCTTGAATCTACATACATTGCTTTATATTGAAAAATTAACATGTAAAATTCTTTAAATATTTTTTTATATCACATATATGATGCCAAGTTATAAATTACTACCAAAGTTTGAAAGCACAATTATTTATGTAATAGAAAATTGGTAGTTGGGCAATCCCATATGGTCCAAAGTCATCTTGGATTTACCAAGACTAAGGCCTCTAAAATAGCCTTTCAACCCTTAGAGGCTTATCACTTCATTGTTCCTCTTTTAGCATTATTTTTAGAATGTGTTAGCCTCAGGTTCTACTATTATAGACATGTGGACAATAACCCCTAAAATTTTGAGGACTGTTTTTCATCAAATTCCACTCAAAATTGTCATTTTTATTGCCTAGTGCAAAGACTTTATAATTTCTTTTTGCACATTCAATTGTAAAATCTTTCACTAGACTAGTATAATAATATTTAAAAGAAATTTCAAAAATTATGACTAAGTGGTTTGCAAGATATTTACATTTGAAGTGAAGAAAATTGTTCTTTTGCACCTTTCCTAATTTGATTTTAAGGCTCTGAATCTTCTTAGCTTAAAATTTATACTACTAATAATATTAAATTAAGAAAATTTATATTGAAGATTTGAGTTGAAATTCTAGGAGAAAAAAATTAAAAAACACACACATTTTGATTTCCATTCTTTAAAAAATTGCTAAGTAGAAGTAGGTACAAGATAGAGGGAAAACTAAATTGTTAACAGATGGAGTGGAAACACAATAATTCCAATAGTGAGATTATTTTAGAAAGTGAACTAAACCTTTTCAAACTTTATTTTTTTTAATTATAAGATTTTTATCAAAAATTAAATTCTACAAGTTATTTTTTCAAGAAGATGTTTAGAATGACTGAAAAACAAGATTGTCCAAATAGAATGAATCAAATCTTTCCATATAGACAAAAATATTTTATTTGAAAAGAAAATGAAAAAAAAATTATGTAGACTTTTTGTGATTTTTTTTGGAATGTTTAACAAACCATGTTTTGGGCTTAGAGTGGCATAACTTTTGTTGTTAGGCACTAATTTGAGACCATAGAAGTCTACCTAAAATCCACTTTGTTCCTCCAAGAGACAATGGAACTTTAAAGGGTTAATTTGGTATTTATAGCTTTTTGACAAGTAACAAATGATGTCCTTGTTTTAGTGCATTTAATTTAATTTATAAATAGTGAGTAAAATTATATAATCAAATTTGGATAAAATATATTTTAATTCTTGTATATTTATGTAAAAATTAATTAGCATAAAAAATTTAAAAACGGATGTCATTTTACGTCATGTTTAACTCTATATGTTTTGTGCAACTTTGGTATTGTATTTTAAATACCATGTACATGTATACATTGCATGCTAGTTAATCTTCTTCAAGTTTAAATTTAATTCCATATATGTTGTTATTTTTAAAAGGAGATATTATAATTGAAAAAATATATACCGATTTCCTTCAATTGGACCATCAACCTGTTTTTTCAACGTTGAACAAGCTTCTTGATCAAGTTCTATAGTATGACTGTTATTGTTTTGAATGTTTGAGTTTTTTCTCTTTCCATTTATTTGAAGATCTTCTAAGCAAACATTGTATACATTACGTTGTTCTATTGTTGTTCCAATTTCTTCATTACTATCACCTTCACAAGTCATTATCTCATCTAAGAAATCTTGTCCTTCACTTCCAATTGGTGATTCTTGCATTTCTTTTGATCCATGATCTTCTATACTTTCAGCAAAAAGGTGACTTTCTTCTAAATCAAGTTGTTGAATTATAACTTGTTGTAAGTCATGCTGAAGAACTTGTGGAGGAATTCCATCACTTCCATATTCCAATGATCCTTTGCTTTGTCCTTCTCCAAATACAAATTCAGCGCTTGCACTATGAAAAGTTGTGTCTAACATTTCTTTAATTGTTTGACCTTCTAAATCATGTTCTAAATCATGATTTTCTTCTAAGTTTAATGGAGATGAAATAAAATGTTGAGTACATTCATAATTCAATCCATGCATATTTGGTAACTCCATCTCATTTGGTTCTAAATCACTCTCTTGCTTCATTTTAATAACAAAGTTTTTCTTAATGTGTTTGTTTGTTGCTTCTAACATTTCTTGTAAGCTTGAAGTTTCTTCACAAATACCAAAAGATATATTTTCTTCAAGATTCAAGCAATCCGTATCTTCTTGCTTACCATGAACATGTGAACATCCAGAACTTCTTCTAGTTAAAGTTAGAGTTGGAGATTTTGAATAATAAGTCATAACCTCATGATTACATAGTTTGTGTACATTTTGTACATCTTTACATTCATATTCTATTTTTTCTTTGTCCATATTTATTATATTTGAAGGATTCTTCATATTTTCATGTTTGTTTATTTTTTCAAATGATAAATTGGTTTCATTTTTTATCAACTTATAATTATGAAAATCTTCTAGTGTATTGTTTTTTCTTTTGTATTGATCAATACTATCAAATTTACAAATTACATTGGTCATATTTTCATCACTCACTGATGTTATTATTTTGTCATCTTTAGAATATTCAAATTGAATCAATTGTTCTTTCTTTTGAATTATGCTATTTGTAATGCCCTGCAAAGAAAATTAGTGATTTTTAATTTAAATTCATAATTATTTATTTTTTCAAAGCCATCATACTTTTCAAAATTATACAAAATAGTTTATTGATATTTATTTTATTAATGTAAACTTCTTAATTTTTAAAATTATATATTATATCAAATGTAATGACATACTTTTTTGGTTTCAATTTGTGATTGATCTTCTAGGAAGTTAAAACTTGATGTTTCTTCTTTATGATTCTTTCCTAACTCTTTTTTGCCTTGATCATCTTCAATTGTTGATGCATACAATTCATGATCGCTATTTTGAATTGTATCTTGAGTTTTATTACTTAAATCTATATTTCTAATCATTTCACTGCATTTTCTATGATTATCATTATAAAAATCAACAACATTAAAATTCAAGGATTTCAATTCTTGACCAGTTTGGGGGATTTTGTTCCAATATTCATGATTTTGCCATTCTCCTTTTGGTTTGGTAATATCATGATATATCAAATTTTCAATATTTCTTTGTGTAGCATTGTTTTCGTGATTATTATCTTTTATTTCTATCAATGATTTAGGGTGGTTAAGTTTGCAATGACATAAAAATAGGTCGGAGGAATAAAAATGTTTTTTTCTCACATCTTCAATACAACTATTCTTTGAACATATGTCACAAAATGATATATTTAAAATTTGATTCTTATGTTTGTTTGTGTTTACTTGAACATGATGCCTTACCCCTTCATCAATATTAGATTGTTCATTTGTTCTCTACAAAAAATCAATTCTTTCTATTAAGAAAAAAACGGTGAGATTTACGAACTCATTCAAATACTAATTATTATAGGAATCAAATTATTTTTTGAAAAATACTTCACTAAATATAAATATTATTGCATAATTATTACATGCATTTTTGGGTTCTTACTTGCAATTCATTCTCAAATTCATTAATAGTTGCAAAGTTGCTATGCTCACTATTTTCATCTTGTACAAGCTTTGTTGCACCAACTTGATTTACAAACTTGTGCATATAAGCAGACTCCTCACTTTTCTATTAATTTATAAATATAAAATAATTTAAAGAAAAATTATAATTAAAAATAAATAAATAAATAAATATAAAGAAAAAGTATATTTTTAAATTGATTTTATTATAAATTTTAATTTTGTAGCTTAAATTTTTAAAAATACACTATATAGAAATGAGAGTTTATCATGTCATGTAATAGTAGTATATTAAGTTGATATATAGAAATATATAGAAATTGGCTTGGCATGATTTTACGACAAGTTCAAGTAATTCATATCACTATAAATCTTTTATTTACAATCTTTTATTGAATGATGTTAAAAAATATTGCATAAAATAATTAAAAATTATGATATAAAAAAATATTCATTTTTCCAATTCCAAAAATAAAAAAATAAAAAAAACTTCATGTGCCAAATTGAAATTCAATAGTATTTCAATCATTTAGTATTATTGTCCAAGACTTTCCATTGGAATACAATAATTTAAGTTTAAACTTTAATGTATATTTGTAATTTAAATACTAAATAAATAAATGATATAAAAATAATAAGTAAAAATCATGTGCCATTTTTTTTAAATTGCAAAGAAGTCTTGAAATTAGTGTGACATTATATTACATCTCTACTAATTTAATGTATCAAAGTAACAATTTTTAAATTACTTGTTATTTTTCAATCATATATATATACATTGAACTATTTTGATAACAAAAAAAGAAACAAACCTTTGGATGCATTGGAAAAGTATCCAACTTTGTCACTTCATATAAAGACACGCTTTGTGATTGCAAAAAAATAGTGGATTTTTGAGTACTTTGTTCAAATGCATCCATGTCTAAACTTGAATGCTTCAATTTGTCAATTTCCAAATTGCCTTTCAATGCAAAATACTTAGCATCATAGTTAAGTGCACAATTGTTTATACAAGCCAAATTCATTTGTTGTACACTTGGTTTTAATGATTGACTTTTGGATTGAAGAACACAATTGTCATTGTCATTGTCATTGTCTAGAGCTTGATTCAACTCTAGCAATTGTGAGAGGTTTTTTTTATTGCCCTCATTTGAAATGTTTTTTTGTTGGATATGTCCAGTACCAATTTTGATGACATGGTTTGAAATTTTTTCTTTTTCTTGAGGGGTGAAATCTTTGAATATAAAAATAAAATAAAAATATTTTTAGTTTATTAATTGTATCTAATAAAATGATATGATTTAAAAAATTAATGAATTAAAATAATATAATGTGGTATATTAACACAATCTTATTAATGTTATATCTCAAAAATATGCATTAAAATATGACACTTTTGGGGAATTTCAATTCAAAATGTTGTATTAAATTATTTATAAAAGAGCTTGAAACAATCTAGCATCCATGTCCTTGAAATAAATTTATAATATTTAAATTTAAAAATATTAAAATCTTACAAATTGAAGTAGAATACTAGAATTCATTTTTATTTTGAATATTACCTTCTTGAAAAACATTTTTTGCCCTTTGACTCTTTTCTCTTTCTTGCTCTTTTGATCTAGAACATGTACCACCATTGGCAATGATTTAATTGAAGAATAATCTATATTGTCTAAGAGAATAATTATTTTCAAAAGCTTATAAGCTTGCAACCTTATATTATATTTGAAGAGATGGCAACTAAATTTGAGGTTGTAATAAAAATTAAATGTAAAAAATAATTAAATCTTTGATCCTAAACTTAAAAAAAAAATTCTATGTACAAACTTGTTACAATGCTACAATAATATGCAAGCTTGTTCTATTTTGGGTATTAGAATGTCCTTGCATTTTTAAAATTACAACATTAAAACAGTTGTTTGATGTATTTCAAGGCTCTAAAACAAATTATTATTAATATTGTTATAAACATTCTTATATTAATACAATCTATTTGACTTCTATAAAGTAACATGTAATATCATATATCAATAACATGTTAGTAATATGAGTGTACCAATAATGTATACTTAAATATTACTACAATGATTGAATTATTTTGTATTACTATAGTATTATGTTTTCAAGATACTGATGCAAACAAACAATTGCAAGCACTTATTCTAAATTGCTTTTGAATTCCCATGTAACTTATTTTTTCTTTTGAAAATGGCAACAATGTAGAATTGCATGCAATTTAATCACATTGAATTGCCCTCTTTTGAAATTGATTTTTTAGTTCTCGTCTTACAAGTGAGAGTTGCAAAGATGACCGCTAAACCAGGGTTGCAAAGATGGAGCCTTTACGGATGGGGTTTGCAATAATGAACTTTAAACCTCAATAAAAAAACCCAGATACTCTATTAATGTGATTAGATTTTATGTAATTATGCTTTGTTGGAATTTAAAAAATAATAGTAGTTGAATAGTATTTCAAATGCAATCTGCAATTAGTATTGAAAGATATTTGTAGAGATTTTTTCCACAATTAATCCTATCAAATATGTCTTTCAATCCATGATAGAAATAAGTTCTCCCTTCACCTCACTGAACAACCTAAATTTGACTTCAAGCTTCTTTTAAAACATCCTAAAAATACACTAATCTAGGATTTGGTACCACTTGTGAAGAAATCAAGCAGTACATGAGTACTTCTAATTTTGTTAGTCTACTTTCCGTGTAAGTTATTTTGAGTAGAAATCTTTGTGGCAATAAGATGAAAGCACCTAAATGTAATAGGAGTCGTTTGTGGACACCTAGAATAAGCCCTAAACTAAAGTGTAAGTGGATCCAACGTTGATAGGTGAGTTTCCATGAACGAGTCATAGTGATGGGTTTGGGTTTTGTGTTGGCCAATAAAATAACCTTGGTATAAGCTTAGGGTTTGTCACTTTTGGGTGTTTCTTTTGTGCCCACTCGAAAAAATATGAAACTAATTAATTTTATTGGTTTTCTAAACTATTTCACATTTTATTCTTTCCCTACCCTCAGGATTTGCAAATCTTAAACAAGTGTCACATTTAGATGCTTTCTACCTTAACTTAAGCTAAAAATGATTCACTACACACAAAATTTGTTGGTTCTGTTCTGTTCCGTTCGAAGCTCTTAAATGCTTCAACCCCCGCTCCAACAGTCCCAAGCCGACCTCCCCATGCAGAGCGACCAGGCTGCTTGGCTCTAGACAAGGCCGGGCACCAACTGGAGATTCCCCTTTTCAGGGATTCAGGGATTTTGTGACCAAGCCCATTATAGTCCAAAAAGCCCTTGGAACTTCTTTGTCCACTGTCTAAATTTTCCAATATGGTCACAACACGAAGGCCTACAAAATCCACATCTTACAATGAATTTACACTCAAAAGGTGGAAGTTCCAATTGTAGTCATTAATAGCTCCATTACTATGAACTAAGACATTGATTGTGGCACAAATCACATTTACGCAAAAAAATAGAATGGAGTCATTCCCTAGGTGTCTAGAATGGAATCATCCTTAATGGGATGTTCTACCTTCTTTGTGTTGGGTAACCCTTTGGCACTTTGATGTCCAAAATTTAGACAATGGACAAAGAAATTCCAAGGGCTTTTTTTTGGACCTCAAAACTTCTCATTCATCCCAACCAATGCTTGACTTTTTTTAAAACACGCTTTTGGTATGACAAATTTGATGAAATTGAGGTAAACAATGTACATATATAATGATATAAACGAAAATATGCAAAAATTCAAGAAATGATTCAAACATTAAAATTTTTTTTACTCTTTGCTATAAAAATGGCAGTTTTGAGTGATTTTTGATGGAAAAGAGTCCTTGTGACATTTGAGGTTAACAAAATTGAACCTGTAAATAATTGCCCACGGCCATTTTTGAGTTCCTTGAAGGCTGTGAAAATTGTAAGGTTACAATTAAGAACAGTTGCTCAAACATATCAAAACTTCAACTTTTTGTTAGTTTCAAACAAATTCCAAAGGCACTTCCAAATGGCGTCGGGCAATTCCAGGTTCAATTTTGTGAAATAAAATTATGCTTGAACTATTACAGTCCACTTCTCGTAGAAGGAGACAAAGCATAGGGAATGAGAAACAAGTGGCGAACGACTAAGGAAGTGGTTTGATCCAGTACATACACCGGTCTCCTCCTGTACACACAAGGGAAGCTTTGGGATCAGTCTCGCTTATTCGAAAGTCACATTTGTGAAGCCCTGTCTCCATTCGAACTCACTGAATTCTCTCATGGCGTGGAACGTTGTGAATGGATTGGACCATGGCTGCTCCTTCAACAAATTCGTTGAATACTTCTAACGCGCCTCAAAGGACGATTAAGGTTTCAACGAACTCGGGGAAGCACTGTTCACCAGTACCCAGCTAACTGTGCATGACTCCCCCAACTGAGAGTGGAAGCAAGCAAGCGATCGAGGGGGAGTCGCAAGGATCCACAGCCAGGTACGGGGACTAGCTAGAAGTCCGTCGTCCGTCCATGGATCCATGTGGGCCAGGCAGGATTCATTCACTTTCATAACCGAATTAAGAGAAAGGAAGATCTTTACTTACTTTGATTCCTGACCGTGTGATCGAGCCACAAACTCGATCAGCTCAGGTACGGAAGTGACAGATCAAACCGTACCGCAATTGACAGTGCTACCACTACTACTACCACTACACTGATTTGAAGCTTTACGAATTATTATTATTTTATTAGGGTTTGTGGCAAGTGGGGGTGGGAGCAGGCATTCACATGGCAGGAGATGCAGGTGTGGCAAGTAGGTTCTTATCATCTGGCAGAAATTCTTTCGGTGACCATCGCTGAGCAGCTGCAGCTCGCCTCCGGCATTCTCCAGCTTGTGATTGTCCAGATGTCTGTCGCCCAGGAGCTTGTGCTTGATTGCCATGACCTCGACCGGAGGTGTTTGGAGTACTCGCTCCACCACTTCTTATCCTCTGTCTTGCCTCCCTTGCACTTGGCACCGAAGCTGTCTGTGGCCATCTGCATTGCTGTGGCCCGCCTCGGGCACCGAAGCTCCATGCATTTGGAACTCCACCTTCCGCCATGGCGCCAAGTGTCCACTGCTGCTCCACCGGATTCGGTATGGACTGGATAGCAGGATGTGGAGTTGCTGCAGCCGGCAGGGTCGATGCTGACGACTGTCCCCCAGCAAGCGGACACGCTTCTGCTGGTGTTTCGTCATTGGTCCCCCATCTGCTGATTAAGTATTGCGCATGCTCAATTTGCCTTTGCTGCTCCAACTGCTCCTGTTTCACAAATAACTTGAGGTAAGTTTGTTAACATTTGATTGAGTGCAGCAATGTTGAGATTCATTAATTAGAACATTTTGAATGTCATTAGCGTGCCGACCAGAGCGGAATTGATTAGTCGGCTGGCTTGGCCGGCATGCAAGGATCTATATGAATGGATGATTCCAGGACTTGTGATTCATTCATTCAACTTTACTTGGAAGATATATCAATTTCATTAAGGCAGCCATGGTCCGTACCAAATATGTGTGGTCAGCATTGGGATACCCTGCTGACTGGACCACATTTGCCCCCGAAACCGCTCCTGCGTAGTACAGGTTTTGTTCTGGAGCCCCTTGCACGTGATGCCATGCCTCATGCTGGTAAGCTGTTGGATAAGTGAAGTTGGCATATGCTGCTGCTGGCTGCGAACATCCTTCACTGCTAATAACAATGCTCGGAAGATGAGAAGCTTGTTCAGGATAAGCCGTTGCGCTGTAAGCTCCACTTCCATCGTAGTCAGCGTGCCATGCATCTTGCTGGATTCCTGGTGTGCTGTTCCCAACGTAGTACCCAGCGAGATGACAGGCCCTGTTATGGCCAGCATTACTCGCTGCGTAACTGCCGGATGGATAAATAACGTTCTGCTCTACATAACTCTCTCCACAATGAGTTTGATCGCCTTGGTCGTCAGTACTCTGCCACGTATCCTGCAATGTATCCTGTTTTGTGAGATCAAGCACACGAAATATTCTGCTCAGAAATGAACATCACAACAAGTTTAACAACTGGCATTCGAGCTACAACGATCCAGTCACAATGGAGGATGAGTAGGTTGCTGCGGAGCTTTGAATACTTGAAATACCGGTAATCTAAACGAGTCCTAGTTTTCAAACCATTTGGACTTTCAAAATTTTAGCATTGGGAAATCTGCCATTGGAATGAAAGTAATTTTGACGTTCCAATGTCCTTGTTCGAGAATGCCAAATCCTAAAGCTCAATATCCTCCTCACTATGCTCTGCATTTGCCGATGACCTACATTTGACATCAATTCCGCCAATGCATCGATTGAAGTGCCGAGACAGCCGAGTGATTTCATAAACAATCACTAATTAATAACAAGCGATCACATTCCAGAGTTTGGCCTAATTTTTTATGGCAGCTTGAGGCTACTAAAACCCACAATCAACCCTAATTACAACTGAGCATAGTTACTATTATTAAACATAGAATAATTTTATTAGGCCTTACTGTCAATTGAAAGAGAATTCCAACGCACTTTAGCATGAATTATTTAGGCACCATATGAATAAGTCATGAATTTTCAAAGTACGTATTGTGTCTGGGTATACTCAAAACCAACACTAGACTCTCATAGACTTTCATTTTCAGATTGTTTACATTTTGTCTAATCAATATCTCGGAAAAAATGACTCTTTTTGGTCCAAATGTAAGTGACTGTCACATTTTTGTCACATTTTGGTCAGTGTTGGTTGTGGGTATACATACCTTATTGACTAAAAGATCAAACGATGCCAAAGCTGCCACCCATCCAACATTCAAACTAGGATTTGTTCATATACTGGTCGGTTAAGAGTTTAAGACCACCTGAAGATTTAATTAATCAAGAGAACAATCCTTACCCAAGCATGTGGAGGAATTGGGGCGGGGGGTACGGACGGAGCATAAGAAGGCTGTTGCCACTCCCAAGTCTGCTGCATTTCTACGGTGATGAATCAAACTGATTCAAGTGTTTTAGAGACTTGCACGCAAGCATGTGACGTGAATTTCTCAGACCTCCACTTGCTTTCCATACTTGACCATTCTGCTTCCACAAAGGACGTTGGGAGCAACAGCCAGCACAATCCTTCAGAAGACCGGGAGGGATGGCAAATATGCCGGTGTCTTCAAATTATGTCGACATTCTACCAGGTGGCCAGCAGTCTCTTGGTGCGAAAACTGAGTTCGAGGTCGAAAATTAATAAGAACCCTCAAACTCCTGAACGAAGTGCTCAAGGACTTGCATTTTGCTGAACGAAATCTTCAAAATCGAAGATCCACGGTGATAAGAATCTGAACATAGCGCATGGATAGCGGCAGATGAGCTCAAATCCGTGTCTGACACTTCATTCAGCTACCTCGTACGTCACTATTCCAATCTCAAAATCAAGACCCTTTTGAGAAGCTGAGAAAGCATTGTGAGGTGATATTCTGATGAAAATCGCCTGATCTGCAACAGGGAATGTCGCTTTGTTGACGTACACTTTCAAGCCCCACGTAATAATCAGTTTCATCGTCGTCTACTGCAATCTCCTCTTGAGTCGGACCGAGGAGATTAAGCACAAGAGCATGTCAGCTGTGAGGAAAATGGCCAGAGTGAAGAATGAATTAGGAACATTGGAAGTTGAATACAATAAAACCCGTTGTTATGCCTCAGTTGTAATCAAAGGACATTCATTTGTAACAAAGACTAGCCACTGCGACCCTGACTGACACCCTGTCTGCTGATCGATGGCGGGTCCAGGAGAGAAGAATATATTGTATATGGTTCAGTTCGAAATCTTCTCAAATTGAATTCGAATGAAATCAACTACAGTAGATATATTTCTCTGTAGTTGGTAAATTCATCAGATATGAGTGCCACAAACTACCAACGATTTCAAGAAATAAACTGCGGCGAACGAGACCGCGACCTATTGATCATGAATGGAAGTGCAGCTTAGAGATTCACTGACCTCACAACCTACAACCTCTTGATCTTGTGTCCGCGATTGAAGGAGTTGCAAGCAGGCCGGCGCCAGGAATAACCTTCCAATTTGTGGCGGTGATTAATGCTCTGACTCAGAGGTTATGCAATTTCCGACGGTGACAATTGTTAGTGCAATTACGTATGTAGTTACAGTATAACAGACAGCGTAACAAGTCACACCTGTTGTGAATACCAATAGCTAGCTGGTAATCAGATACTCACCACTCCGCGTGAGTTATAAAACGGTCTCTCTCTTCTGTAAGATTATTATTATTATGTAATATACCTTTCTTAATCTTAATCTTCTTGAAGCTCACTCACACAACAATCAGTTGGGGGAGATCTGAGAGATACTGCGTGAAACGAGAGCACAAATTGATCGATAACAGAGATGGAACTCGACAAGACCCTCTGACCATTTGTCAAAAACATAGATAGAGAAGGTCACGGTCGGTGCTGAAACGTATTCGGCGGCGCGTCTCGATCAGTAAGTGGGGTCAGTAGCCACCCTGTATCTGATGAAAAAGAAGAAAATGAAGGCGAGGTGGTAGGGCAACCTGATAATCACAATCGGCCGAGCGGAGCACGAGGCTATTTAAGGTCGACTCGATCGGCATGCACAAGCAGAGGAGGCAGGAGGACAGGACCCCAGCAAGTCGAAATGGAGGGCAGATTAAACCCTGGAATGAGCGAAGGGAGGGAAGGTATGGACTACGGTAGAATAAGGAGAGGAAGGAAGGGGCAACGGAGAGACGGGTGGTACGGGATGGGCCGACACTCGTGAAGAAACAACGAGGAGGCGGGGGCGAAGGCGGCCAAGAGGGAGGCAGTGGAAAGAAGGAAGCGAATACAATGCCATGGCAAGAATTGAAAGCAGGTAACTGAATTAGGGCGAGGATTGTGACCGGCTGGAAGATGGAGGCCGGGGGGGGGGCGCGGGGGGGAGGGCAGGAGCAAGAAGAGGAGAGAGAGGGGAGATGAATGGAAGAAGACGATCGGGAGAAGAAGAAGACGAGAGCTGCTTGCTGCTCGCGCGTGTGCGGGCGGGCTTGCGGGCGGGCAGGCAGACAGGCAGGTACAGGGGTGGGAGCGGAGCCGTTTCACCCCGTGCAGAGAGGAAGGAAGGCAGGCAGGCAAGGCAGGAAGGGAGAGGTGCAAGGGCACTAAAATACATGCTGGGGGCAGGTTGAAAGAGCGGGTGCCTAACTGCAGGGGCTGGCTGCCCCGCCCCGCCTCGCCTACATTTCTGCCTGACGGATACGGACGCCGTGTCCATCGCAAGTGGACGCGTTACACAAGCCATGCATGTTAATCGACGATCCAGTTGGTACATACGGATCGCTCGCTATTGATTCGACGTAACAGGACGACGGACTGCTCATGCCCTACGGTAGCTGCGATTTGTACCTGCCCTATCAGGGTAAATTATGATATATGCCACAGGGAGTTCATATCGCGTTCCCGGTGTTAATGCCCGGTGAGTGTCAAAATTCCCTGTGTACGCGTAGTTGCAACATGTGTCCAAAATACCTGTAAATAGAAAAGTGTTTACAGGTGTCAAATTTTAAAGTTCAGTGGGAATTTTGACACTCACCGGGAATTAACACCGGGAACGCGATATGAACTCCCTGTGATGCATGCATGAGAAAACGTATTATGCTCCGCTCAGCGCAACTTCTCAGCTTTCTCATGTTCACCCTGGCAACTCTCCATCTTGCCGCCTATCCCATCCAGAGCTTGATTCTCCAATGCGATGCTTGCTGCTTGTTGCAATACTACGTGATGCAGTACGTATTAGCAGTGAAGAGACAGATTAATTTCCTAGCTGTTCGACGCTTGATGGACATGGCAGCTCTGGAGCTAGCCAATGATGCTTCTTCGAAGTTACTAGCCAAGCACTACGACGCCCCAGGAGCCAAAGGGTGGAACGACTGTTTAAGCCCGCTGCGTTTTCCATTGAGGCAGTCGCTATACCACCCCAGAGACGACGCAGACTAAATGTGAATGTCAGAGCTTCGGAGCCTCAACCAGTGCAACAACGCGCTCCTCGTGCTGGTCGTGGCCTGCCTAATTGCAATGGAGAGGTTCTGGAAAGTACAATAGTGGAAGAGGTAATTACGATAAGAATGATCGATCCCCACGTAAATTCTAATATTTGGGTGGCAACTCTCGACGCCAAGAGAACTCGCCTGTCCCGACCAACAGGTCGGATTTCTCGCATGGCCAGAATACTCCCGCGTCCACTGTTTCCTCTGATGGCCGACAGAAACCATGGGCCTCCCCGATGAATTGCAAAATTTCGAATTGGGATAATGCCTGAATATTTGATGTGCTCTCGATCTATACTGGTGCTGGACGAGTTCTTGTTACCACTACACTAAAATTGGTTACATTAATTGTTAACAATAACACTAATTGTGATTTGTAAGGTGGATGTTAGAACATTATTTACCCATTCTAACACTATTTTAGCTCTACAGTGAAAATTTTGACTACTGGAGGCGAAAATTAGAGTTTCCCAAGGAAGGGCCAGAGTTTGACGAAAAGTGCAACGTACTCCATCTCGTAATATATCACGGTCATTAAACTTACTTACGGCAGTAGAGCCCTTGAACGGAAAATATTCGATGACCTCTTGATCTTCTTCCAGAGTTCCAGTTTGACCACATTTTTCCAGTATTTGCAAGTTCTGGACATACTTGAGGACATAAGGTGTCCAAATTTCATACAAGTATGTCTAGACACGCTCAAGCAAGCTTCCAGATCGAATAAATACGGCCGATTCTCAGGCCAGTGTGTGTTTGATATCCCAGCTGTCAAAAGTGAAAATTCAATGGCTCTCACAACACCTGATTTGTTCGGGTTTGGATAAGGTCTCGAATGATGCTTGGAGAGATTAAATGGGAATGATTTCATTCCCGGATTCCCGGCTCTTGCAGAAACAATGATGATTGGACAATACCGTCCATGATCTATCATCTTACGATAGAAGCTGCAAGAATTCAAATCACTATCAAAACAGTACCTTCATTTTATTACAAGGTGCAAACCGGTGTTTTACATCCCCGAACCATTCGTACTTTGGGTCCGATTTGGGTGGAGCACTAACTTAGGATCATGGATGTTTTGGTGATACATGGAATATATACTGCTCCTGGAGATTTCTACAGTAGTTTTGTCCTGGTATACCGATACTGCAGTCTTCGGTGATCATTTCTTTCATCTCCTGACTGAGGAGCTGCTTGGTACTTAATATCTTGGCCGTACGTAGTGAAACTTTATATGGAATTACAGGAGACATCTAGCTAGGAGACCAGTCACAACAACAGGTCGACTTCCCTATGGGTACGCGGACGAGCTTCGTGAGCCCTTCTTGGCTAACTAATTCGATTTGTACATTCTCTCCCAGATACTGTATATCCTAGCTAGTCACTACAAGAAGCTTGATGCCATCTCAACTTTGTACGATAGTGAGATTGAAGCATAAAACATGCCGTGCCATATCTACACACTGACAGAAGTGTTGTGCATCTTTGCAGTCCTGATAATTCACAAAATTACAATTTAGCTTCTATACGAGCAGCAGTAGTCAGTCAGTCTGTGATTCCAATATGAGATATGTATGCCATCATGTGGGCTCCGGACGGAAGCTGGACCACGCTGAATTTTGAGAATCTTCTTTTGATGCCAGCTCGATCTACTTCGTTCAGCACACGCGCTCGGTTTTCTTTTGGCCCATTCTCGGTCACTTCTACCCTTGGGATGTAGGCTTGCCAAGGGCGTCTTTCACGTCTTTCACGATGTTTTTCAAGACGTCGCCCCTTTTGTGATTGTTCTGGAGTGGTGCTGAACGGCGCCTCTGATCGTCTCCGTAACCCATCGTGACAATGAATTTTCAGGGAGGTGTGAAGAAACTGTCAAACCAAAGATGCACCATCATTAAGAACATTCAGAAAATAAATATTATTCTCTCCATGGCTCAGAAATTCGATCTGGAGGACAGCTTTACAGTTCACCGAATGCGAGGAACGAAATTGGACTACGAGCGAGAATCTGGGCTTACTCAGGCACAAAGAAAAGCCCCGTGCTCTTCTTCACTACGGAGTACTATTTAGACTCTTTTTAGTACTCTATGTCCACTCTGTTGGTCAAATAAACTAAATGTGGAACCTCGGTTCACGGGACATTACCCCCTGAAATCTACACTCCTGGTACATTCTCACAATAAAATATACACAGGGTGCCTACCAAGCAGGTACGTACAAAACCCAGACGCACAACATTTTGAGATCAAATGAATTTCACTTCTTAAGTTTAAAGAAGACTGCGCACGTCTCGCTGATGTGTACGGACAATATTTGGACAACATATTACAAAAACACGTGAAAATCTTCAACTAGAGGGACATGGATCCGAGAAACTGGACATGGAGACCACATCCTACCAAGGTAATGAAAAGTTAGACTAAAAACAGGAAGCGACAGGAAGTAGCAGAGCCTCCAACAGAATCAGTGATGTCCTTAACTTCAGCTTACCTGAAGGAGAAGATCGCACGAAATTGATGCAGCCCAAGATCACTGCTGCTGCCTTGACCCCCGCGTAAGAAAGGCTGAAACCGCGTTGAACCGTCGGAGGGAAACGTCGAAGCAAGTGTGTGTGAAACAGAATGTGATGTGGATGAACACTAACTAGCTACATAACAGAGCCAGGCAGGCACGGCAGCTTTCAGCTTTGTGGTTAAACTCTGAAAGCGTCGTCAACGACAGAAACAAGTAAGTCCTTCCAACAAGCCCAAGAGATCGAGAGAAGAGACTGGGTCTGACGCCGCAAAACTGATCCGAATGATGAAGCCAAGGAGGCGGTCGCTCTCTTATCACGAGGACTAGGGAGGGGAGGTAGCGTGCGCGAGAGGAGGACCGAGACAAGCGTTTGGCGGTAGAAGTGCCGGCCTTGGGCACATTAAAATATTGGGAATAGTATCGAGACCGCCCAGTCACAGCTCGGAGCACAGTGAGAAGTGTCTGTAAAACAGAAAAAGCAAAGCAGGGTCCCCACCTGACCGTTTTCTTTGGTTTTCATTTGATTCCGGTGTACCTGCTGTTGGGCAACTGGGGCTCTGACATTCGCAGCGGGGTTCTCAGGGGGGGGCGAGGTGGGGGCATTCGCAACATTCGTGAACCAAATGGAAAGCTCCGTCACCCTTTTGGAAAGAATCCATTTATTGCAGGCCTTTCCGATGAAGCTCTCAGGGCCTCTTGAACCCTGAAAGGACGAGAGGACCGGACCTATCAACAACGTAGGGGCATTCTTCATTCTAAGGTAGAATGCTCTAAAAGCGACCATTTTAAGGTCTGATCCGCCTTTTGCCTAGTAAGGTTACATGGACGGAAATATTTGTAAATCATTTTTCAGAGAGAGAAAGAAAAATAGACGTGGAAAAAAACACAAGTTGTTTTGTAATTTTCCAAGCATTTTTGGATTACTTATAATTTTTCAAAGATTTGGGGTACAAGTCACAAATAGGTGCCTATACCCCAAATTTTTAGAAAAATTATTTTAAAAAATTTAATTAAATTTTTTTATTTATTAAAAATGATTGATTAATTAATTAATTAATAATATTATCTAATGTGGCACAATCATCCTTTTGGATATCATGATAATCATTTGCTTACAAAAAAAACAAGAGTACTTATTGGAGGTCAAACTACTATACAAAACATCCCCTTTCTTCACAAATTTCCAAAGACTTGTATCTTACATGAAAAGGATTCTTTGTCATTCATTGGACACTTTAACCCTACTAAAGTTCTAAAGCCTCTTTTCCATCAAAAACCATCCAAAAATTGTCATTTTTACAGCAAAGAGCCAAAAAAATATTTTAATTCTTTTTTTTGCATACTAACCGTAGGATCTTGTACTAGACTAGTATAAAAATGTGTGGAAGAAATTTCACAAACTTTGCATTTCTAATTTTATATGATAAAAAATTGAGTTGAGAGTCTAAGAAATTATTTTAAAAACAAAACACTTAGTTTTCAGTCATTAAAAAATTGTTAAGTAGAAGTAGATTCAAGATTGAAGGAAAATCTAAATTGTTAACCCCTAAAGTTCCATGACTATGTTTTCACTGAAAACGTTCAAGAACTGCCATTTTTAGTACAAGTACCAAATTTTTGGAATTTTTTTTTGACACATGTAACTGTAGGATCTTGTAGTATATTGACTTGAGAGCATGTGGTAAAATTTTCAGAAATTTCCACCGCATGGATTGCAAGATATAAACATTGAAAATCACTTAAATTGTTTTTTTGATCCTGCAAAAAACCGGGCACATAACGTTCAGTAGCCTTCAGGGAGGTTGCCTTTCCCTCCTTGGAGGCCTCATCCACGCCTCATTAATCTAAGCTGCAGTACAGGGAATGCGGCATTAGATTCATGGCGCGCTCCATTTCCTTTCTATAATTTCAAGGTTGAACATACAAATAAATATGATTTACAAAGAAAATTGATTTGCCTAAAATCTAAGCTAGAATCATGAGTAGCATACCAAGGCAATCTTCTATGTGACCATTACAATAATTTACTTTTCATTTGTTGAATGTCAAGAGAAACTCTTTATATACCTATGTGGTGGTAGGCGTTAGAACAACCCGTGTGGGATATGTTAATTTAGAATTTGTAGTTTCTCAACCACTCATAGTTACAATCAAAAGTAGGAATTGTGATTGAAGTATAATTTCAGACCTCATTTAGGAATAGTATAAAAAAAAATTTCCAAAAAAATTGAACTATGAAAAGTTGGTAAATTAAGATAAATTTCATCTCCAAAAATCCATTTGAGATTATGATTCTCCAATCAAAAATTTTGGACAAATTTCAGAGAGGATGTTTGAAAATGTCAAAAACAAATTCCCTTCCAACCCCTATCTGAAATTTATCCATAACTTATGATTGGAGGATCAAAATTCCAAAAGAATTTTTGGAGATAAATCTTAACTTCATTTCACAACTTTTTTCAGTTCAAAGTTTTTCTTAAAAACTTTTTATACTATGCCTAAATGAGGTCTGAAAATCTACTTCAATCACAATTGTTGCTTTAATTTGATTACACTATGAGTGGTTGAGAAAATACAAATTCTAATTTACATATCCCACATCGTTTATTTTACCTCCTACCACCAAATAGGTATATAAATAGTTGTCTTTGCATTCTAAGTTACTAAACACATTTGTCTTAAGAAGCATTGAAAGGAATTTTGAATATTGGAATTCATTGGCTCAATGATCTAACAGCTATTTTGTATAAAACTCATATTTCGTGTACTATTTGAATTGACAATACTTGAGTTTTTAGTACTCCGAGTCTGTAGATTTTCTGCGTTGTTAGAACTGAAAGTAGTATTTTTTTTACCCCAAGTCTGTAGTAGCCACCCTGCCACTCTGACAAATTCTGACGCGTGTTTATTAGCTACTGATGGTGCCGAATATTCGGCACCATTATGTCAGAGGGAAGGCAGACTTGGCTTCTGCTATTGAATGTTATGCAGTTGCACTTCACAAGCTCACTTTTCTATGAAAAAATGTCCAAAATGGTGGTGCTTCTTTGGATTCTTTTTATTAGACAAGTTGGTTACATGCTTGAAATTTCACATCATTTGGAATTGTACAACATATAGTGATGATATAAGAAAAAAATAGTAAGTAGAACAAAGTAGAGAATGATTCAAAATACTAAATTGTTAAGAATTTGGATATAGAATTGGAAAATGCCAATCCCAATGGTTCGAAATGTTGTAATAAATGATCTACATCCTATGATTTTATTTTTTCAAAAAATTTGAAAATTGAGTAAGATAAACGATTTCAAAGTTTATTTTAAAGTAGAGATTTTATAACTGCCCACAAACTAAAACTCCTCATAACTTTTGACTCATTGGTCAAAATGGAATGATTAAAAGCTTTCTACATATATATAACTCTAGAAAATCAATTTCAAATTTTTATTTTTGAAAAAAGTGATTTTTTTTTATTAGCCTGAACTGCCGTCCGGAATAAAAAGTAACATATTAGGCCATAACTTTTGACTCATATTTTCAAATGTCATGAAATTTAGTGCATATGAAAGATATTCCTTGCGCACAACTTCTATTAAAATTTCAGCCAAAAATATAAAAATATTCAGTCACAGGTACCTGTCCAAAATTTCTATACTGACAAAAAATGCATGTTGGTCCTTTAGGGGTTAATAGTTCTAAGACGAAATTGAAATACACTAATTTCAGCGGTGAGGTTGTTCTCGCAAGAGATCTTAATCTTGTGAAACTTTTTTTTTTTTAAATGTGAAAATTGAGGTCAGAAATGAATCTTACAAGTTATTTTTCTAGAAGATGATATGATTGGCCCCAAAACAAGATTGTCCATAACTTTCACATAACAAATCCAAATGGACTAAATAAAAGCTTTCCATATAGACAAAAATATAATCTATGACAAAAATTCATATCAAACACAAAATGTACTTGAGAAATCTAAGATTTTCACCATAGATGTATATTATAGTACAAGTATGTAACATCATGGTGCAAACCAAAGTTATTGTATTATTCTAAATTAGAAAATCAACAAACCATGGTTATAGACTTAAAGTTCATATTGCTATAAAATATTGAAATTTATGAATTTTTCAAAATTTCCAGTTGGAGTAGGAACCAAACTTGATAAGCTTCATTTCATTAGTTGGACTCAAATTCAAAAAATATCATTTTTATGGCTAAAATTTACATCAAAAGTACATAGCAAGAAGTGGCCAAATACACTTTACAAGGGTGATTTGTGGATTAAGAATCTTCTTCTTTAGAAAATTCAATAATATCATAATAAATGAATTTGCAATACTACTCATTCAAAATATACTCAAGCAACTTCCAAGAAAACATTCGGATGAAAAACATTTGTTTCATCCTACAAATTTAAGAGAAATCATACCAAGGACATTTTGCTTATCCAACAGGGCAACAGGCAACAACATTCCAAGATTAAACAAAATTTTCTTCTTTGTAGGATAGTTCAAGGTAGAATCAAAGTGAAATCTCCTTAAAGCAAGAAAGGGTTTTGTTGCTTGCCAAAAACTTGTTTAGTTAACCCCTTAAGGACCAAACAACATTTTTTGACAACATAGCGTTTTTGGGCAACTCACCACGAATGGAATTTTTATTTTTTTTCTTTGGAATTTTCACACAAGATGTGCCCAAGGAGTAGCTTTAGGGCCCAACAATTTTCATAACTTTTGACCACATGGTTAAAAAGTTATGGTATGATATGTAGTTTTCATTGTTCGGCGGGCAGCCCGGGCAGCAAAAAAAACTTCTTTAAAAATCATTTTCTAGAGAAATAAAAATTTGAAATTGGTTCTCTAGATTTATGTGCACAAGGAAAGCTTTGAATCATTCCACTTTGATTTATGAGATGAAAGTTATGAGGAATTTTAGTTGTGGGTAGTTTGCGGGTAGTTATGGAATCTCTACTCTAAAATAAACTTTGAAGTCCTTTATTTAACTCAATTTTCAATATTTTTGGAAAAAAAAATATAAACACAAGGTGTAGATTTTTTATTACAACATTACAATCAATTGGATTGGCATTTTCAATTCCATAATTAAATCCTTAACAATTTAGTGTTTTGAATCATTTTCTACTTCTTTCTACTTACTATTTTTTTCCTATATGTTGTACAATTCCAAATGATCTGAAATTTTTCAAGCATGTAGCTAACTTGCTTTGAAGAATGAATCCAAAGAGTTACCACCATTTTGGACATTTTTTCATACAAATGTGACCATGTGAAGTGCAGCTGCCCAGTTTTTCGCAGGGACAAAAAAAGGGTTTTTGTCACTTCAAATGCTAATATCTTGCAATCTACACGGTGGAAATTTCTGAAATTTTTTCCACATCTTCTCAAACTAGTTTACTAGAAGATCCTACGGTTACATTTGTCCAAAATTTTTTTTTTTCCAAAATTTGGTACTTGTACTAGAAATGGCAGTTTGGGAGCGTTTTTGTGAAAACATAGTCAAAAACCTTTAGGGGTTAAGGCATTCAAAAGTGAAAAGTGAATAGTACTTTAACTTTCTTGTCTAAATGTAGTGCTTGGCAAGCCATATTCATTGTAGAAATGGGTCCAATAGGTTGAAACATTCCAAGAAAATGCAAAATCCACTTTTTGCCAATAATTCTCCCCAAACAAAGCATAAGGGGCATATTGTTAAACCTTGGAAAGACACCAAAAGCATTTGGTATCCTTTTGATGGTCAACCCAGCTTTGTGCATATTTAAGACTAGATGATATTTATCTGAATTTTGTTGGAAAATGATTGATGCTATATACACACCATTGAGTTAAAATCAAGACATTTTAGTTGTTTTTTAATTTAATGTAGGGTAGTTTATAAAAAAAAAGATACACTATCTAGTATATTTCAATATTTTGAGTTTTTTATGTCAAAACTTGTTATTGACATTGTTTTATTTTACTTTTGAGCAAAACTAACAAAATGAAGCTTCTAAAGTTTAAGTTTCTACTTCTCTTGGAAATTTTTAAAAATTCTTGAAAATAAGCATTTTAGTGAAGTTTGAAGTTGAAGATCTATATATGGAGTGAAACACGAATTTTCTTTATACCAAAATGGTCCATAGTATAATGTACTTTTATTCTGAAAATTTTAGAATAATTTGTATTTGATATGAATTTTCTTCATTTTTTCTTCAAAAATTCATGGTTACTTGAAATTTGTACAAAAATCCAATATTTTATAGAATATTAGACACGTGATTTCATCTCTAAAAAATAAAAACAAAAAATTCCACTTTAAAATAGCAAAGAAATGGAGGCTACAAAGTGAGGAACTTTCAAGCTTGACTACATGGTCCTAGACTTTGCCCTTTGGGGGAGAAGGGTTAATTTATAGTATAGGTGAGTAGTCATGGAGAGCAAGATTTCAACCAATGAGATCTTCCAAAATTTAGAAGACCAATGACTCTAACATTACACTCACAATTTTTAATCCAAGGGAGAGATTACTGTAGACTTCATTTTTCTTTAGTGACTAAAAAGTGAACGAGTTCTTGAGTACTTTAGAATTAAAAAAGTGGGCTAGAAACAATATATTGGACAATTTTGTGTCCTTTCATTTTATACTATGACCTCCAATGACTAGTCTCTCAAAAATAAGACATGGATCTATAAAGGTCTTCTTCAAGACTCTAAATCTTTGTGTAAAGAGGGTTGTAGAATGATAGAGTGAGAAGAATAGAAGAAATGGTGAATGATATTTGATTTGGAAAGAATAGAGGAAAATTTTGAGGAGATACAAATATACCTCTATGGAAAAAATAAATCAAGTAAGCTTTGTCTTCTTTAATTATAATTCTTTTTAAAAAGAATGTAAGAATGCAAGCATGAAATGTACATAATCTTAACCCCTAGCTAGGTTTTCACCATAAACGCTCAAAAACTACTATTTCTAATACAAGTACCAAATTTTTGAAATTTTTCTTTTTTGAAAAATGTAACCGTATGATATTGTATTAAACTAGTTTGACAAGTTGTGGAAAAACTTTCAGAAATTTCCACCGTGTGGATTGCAAGATAATAGCGTTTGAATTGACCTTTTTTAGTCCCTATGAAAATCCGGGGAGCTGCACTTCACAAGGTCACATTTGTACAAAAAAATGTCCAAAATGGTGGTTACTCTACATGCTTGAAAAACTTCAGATCATTTAGAATTGTAAAACATACAGGAAAAAAATAGTAAGTAGAAAGAGGTAGAGAATGTTCAAAACTTTGATAATAAAATGGCGTAGTGTGTGCAAATTCATATGGTTTTGAAGCGAATTTGTATTCCTTTGTTGTACCATTTTTAGCAAGTTTGTTTGCGTGTTCATTACCTACAATATTAATGTGGGCTTTGATTTTGGAAATTGTTGTGATTTGTGTTTGACTTTGAAACATTACTACCATGGATTCTAATATGGTTCTATTTGCATGATTGTGGTGTAGCCTAGGATGTTTTAATTGTGTATTAAGTACATATAGGCAGTTTAGGCAGGCAATGAATATGTGTGTTGGTCCATGTGGGTATCTCATAGTGATTATATGTAGTGTTTTATGGATGGCCACTAGTTCGGCTCTAAAACAAGTTTGTAGACCAGATAGTATTTTAGAGATTTGAATGTCTTCTTTGGAGGGATTATATATATTGTATCTTGCTTTTTTGTATACCCAATGACCATCTGAATGTTGTTTAGGTGGTATAAATGATCCATCAGTGTAATAGCTATATTGCTTTGGAAATTTTAACTGGGGATTAGTTGTGCATGTTGGTAATGGTGGCATATGTATATTTGTTGGGTTGTGGTTGGTTTTATATATGAGTTTATTCCAATTTGAGTTTTTGTTCACAACTACATTACTAGGTGTGAGAGGAGCAATTTGTATATGATATTGTGGTATTTGGGTATTTTGGAGGATCTATGTGAGAGAGATCAACTGGTTGGGTGGGCCAATATAATGGTTTGGATGGTGTGTACAAGGAATGTGTATTGCAAGGGATTTAGTATGTGGTCATTTATTTAATTCAAGGGGAATTGTCGGTTCTTCATATGTAATAGTGTCTGTAGCAAAATGGGCAATAACGTGTGCAACGTCAAATGGTCTCGTTGTATGGAGAGAAGTTTTGGTACCAATTTATATCTGGTATGGCTAGTATTGTTATGGAGTTTTGATCATGTTTAGTTGCTAATCTTGCCCAATGTAGTGCTTGTTGGGTTGTCTCCTCATTATGAAGGTGTACAAAGCCAATACCTTTCTATTTGTGTTCCAAGGCTTTGCCGAGTGAACCAAATATTTTGTCTCTTTCAAATTGAGAATAGAATTGTGTGATTTGTGTAGAGCAGGTAATTGGTGAAGAAAAATATGAATGATTTGTGTTGAATGTTGTTATGAAATCTAGGATATTTTGTGGGAGGGTGTGGTGTGATGTCTTAAATTGATTTTTATTGGATTTTTTTATATCTGTATCTTTGATAGAGCCATATGATTTCGGTTTCAAATGATTGTGTAGGCGGGATTAGGCCATTTGTGTTATATAGAAAAGTGTGGTATTGTTTCCAAAGCCATTTTAATCTAATAGTTGGGATAGTAATGAGGTATTTACCAATGTCTAGGTATAGATGTCTTTGTTCATTTTGTGTTAGTATTGTGTGTGTATTTGTTAGTATGTCTTTTTTTGGGTTGCACTCGGTAGTGGAGATAGATGTACGTGAATTGTTGTTGGAGATGGAATGAAATGTATATCTCTAGGTTGTTCATGATTAAAGTTTATCATGATGATGTTATTGTAATGTTTGTGTTGCTGTTTTGTGTAATATTTTGTTAATAAATTGATGTTGTGTGTCATTATTGTTGGTTGATTAAACGGGAAAAGGTTTCTTTGTGGTATCCATTTAGTATAGGTTATCTTGAAGTGTCCATTGACATAGATATGTATTGTATTTTTTTTAAATTTTGTATTTGTCTTTTGTTTCTTTAGTTTTATGGTTTGTTATAATATGTATGGGAAGTGTATTTGAGATGTTTTGGATGTATGCAGGTGGATTTTGTTGCTGTAGTGGTTGTGGGTTTTTTAGGTGTAAGGGGTTTCTTAAGGTTATTGGGTTTATTTCTCGGTTATCTGATATGTATTGTGCTTTGAGAGTTCATGGTACTGGGTTGGCAAGGATTTGAACATTCAAGGGTACACTTTGGGTAACATAAAAGTTATTTTGCTATTTTTAAAGCGTTTTTTTTAATTTTTATTGGAGTTCTATAGTATATTTTGAAGTCTTCTGGTGACATGAGATTTGTGCCATTAGGGAGTGTAATGTGTTTGTTTTATATATGTTATGTAATAAGAGTTTATGTATCATTTTAAGAGATTGATTTTGGTTTATGTGGGGTAAAATGATAGTAGTTTGCGACATCCATTCTTTTTTAAGTTCTATTGTATGAAATTAGAAGCTTTCTTGTATGCTTTTGAGGTGGATGCTTGCTTCATGTTTTAGTAGAAATAGAGTTCTTGTTGTTGTTGATCGGACACAATGGTGTGGTTTAATTCTAGGGATGTTTTCTGCGCCTCTGTATTTGGCTAAAATATGGTGGATGAGAGTCTTTTATATATTATTCCTAGTCTACCTGGATCATTTAGGGCATTTCTAAGTTGTTCACTGATGCAATGTAAGTATGCATTTTTGAGTGAGAAGGCTTGTAGGCCAAATAATTCATGTGGGAGTTGTGCTATTACGTTTGCAATGCATTTTGGTAGTCCGCATATTGTTTTTTGAATTCTAATGATTGTTTTATCTAGTTTTTTAATTGTTAGTAGAAAATATGGGACTGCATAAAAGCTATAGGCTATGCCAACTCTAATTAGGGTGTTGACCATGTTGATTTTTTTGTTTTATTGTAGCTAGATAATTTACAAGTTGTGCGCATTTGTCTGTTACTTTTTTAGTAGTGATATGGGTTTGTAAATTCCATTTTAATGATGGTACTAGCTGTGTACCTAAATATGTATAAGGTTCATTTTGGTGTACAATTGGTATTGGTTGATCTCTATAGTTAATATTCATGGTGTGTATTTTAATCTTGAAGGTGTTAGGTTATTCCAACTAATGGTGAGCTATTTCAGGATAGGTCACGTTTGGACAATATGAACTCTATACAAACACTTATTAGTAAGTTAAATGTGTAAGCATGCCTCTACTAAATGGGTAGCAACCATGGCTGATAAGCAAAATGTCTGTAAATACAAAATAGTAAGATGTAAAATATAAAATAGCCACTTAATCCCTAAACTCCCAGGCCTTTTTTTTTCTTCCATAAAATCCACTCAAAATTTCCATTTTCTATTGCGGAGTACAAAAAACTTCAAAAAATTATATTATATGCATTTCTAACCCCAATATCTTGCTCTAAACCTTAAACCCGAAATACAAAACCTGAAAGTCTGATTAATATAAGAACGTGTAAAAGAAATTTGACAAACTTTGACTGTGTTGATTGTAAGATATTTGCAATTGAAGTGAATAAATCCGGTTTTTTTGCATCTTATCTAACTAGATTTTAAGGCTTCTGAATCTTCTTAGTTTAAAATTTTTACACTACCCATTTTGAATTTCTAATTTTTTTAAGTTGAAAAATTGAACTGAAAGTTTAGGAAAAAAAACTAAAAAAAGACACTTGATTACCGTGTCTTTAAGAAAATTGTTAAGTAGAAGTAGGAAGGATATTGAAGGAAAAACAAAATCCGATTAATAGCTCTAAGATGGAATTGAAAATCACTAATTCCAATGGTGAGATTGTTCTAGCAAGCTAACTAAATTCTATTGACCTTTTATTTTTAAAAATTGCGATAACAATGTTAAAAAATGATTCCTACAAGTTATTTTTTCAAAAAGATGCTTAGATTGTCTGAAAAACAAGATTGTTAAGAACTTTCTCATCACTAATCAAAACATAATGAATGAAATCTTTCCATGTAGACAAAAATACTTTATATGAGAAATGAAATTTGACTTTCTTTGATTTTTTTTTTGTGCTGCCCAACAAACTCCATATTAGGCTTAGGGTGGCATAACTTTTACTCTAGGGCGTTGATTGAAATTAAAATTACAATCCTAGAAAGGTAATGTGTTTCCCTATCTTCAAAAAAAGTTTCAAAAAATCTCAACAGAAATTGAGATCATTTTGTCCCCTGAGGGACACTGGGAGTTTCGGGGTAAAAGAATACAGAAACAGAGGAAGATTAGCATTGAAAGGTCACTCACACCTTATTGATAACAGTCCTAGAAGGTGACAAAAAGCATACGTCAACGAGTTCAAAAATTTTGTGACAAAATTGACACCGAGAAGCCGCAAGTGCATCTTCTGCTCAGTCTTATTCCGTGATTCCGTTTGTGTCTCTCTGATGACAAGATCTGTTATCATCCACTGGTCCGGACCTAATGATATGCAAGCGCAGCTCACGCACATCATACTCAATGCAATACTTCACATACTCTGTGTTCTCAGCGACTGATTTGATCCCCGCTCGACATCCAAATTTTCGGCATCGGTTCTACCTTGATCACCACTCACTTCTCTCCTCTAGCTAGTCCATCACACTGGGTGCATAGAGTAGTTTAGTACGGAGTACTAGTTTACTATGCCCTACACAAGAAATGAAGTACAGAAACTAAACCACCTAGGAACTAATATAGCATTCTTCACCACCATCAGAACGGACATAGTCTTTGCCGTCAATATTTGTATCTGGATACATGAATAGACTACAGCAGGCACAGCAGTCTGGTAAACTATGAGATTCGTCAAAGGCACAATTTCACTGGGATTGTATTTAGAAGGACAGGGTCAATAAGAATTATTGGCTTCAGTGATGTCAATTGTTGAGAGGATTTGGAACAGAGAAGGTCTACAAAAGCATGTCATCAAAGCTGGCGAAACCCCTATATTTAGGCCCGGCAAGAACCAGACCTACATACTAGCTTTATCGTTAACTGAATTAAAATATAAAACCCCAGTACAAATCGGCAGAGAAGTCATCTAGGTTCATGGACTCCACAGAATCATGGCTCCAGAAACACACATCGAAGTATACTGTGACAACCAGAGTTCGATTTAAACATCCAGAAAAACCCTGGAACATTCGAAGACAAGCATTTCAAAATACACGTGCAATTTGTCAGGGATATGGTCAAGGAGAAAAAAATGAAAGCTTTACACATCCCCACAGACCAGAAGCGGAAGGGTATCACAACAAAAGCACTAGGAAGAATCAAATTCACAGAGTGCCCATGACTAAGCCAGACAGAAACCTCTACAATAAGTAAAAACCGGATAGTGACTATGCTTCCTAGCACTATCACAACTAAACTATTCGAATAAGTCACGACAGCCATACACTCCTCTGCCTCACGTAAGGAACGAAATTACAGTCGTCCCAAGGGAAGTGCCAGGACAGTAACCACTCCTCAAGGCCTAGTAATTTTGCTTAGAGCTGCCACCTCTCACCGCACCCAACAGTAACTCACGGGGACGAAATGGATGGCCGGCACCAACTGCCTTACGCATGCCAAACTCAGGCAAAGAGAGTATGGAGAAGAAGTGGGACTCACCAGCAACAAGTTCGGCAAGTCGTCATCCTCGTCCCGAGGGACACTGACATCAAAACGACGGTCAAGCGCGCGAGCAACTCCCCTGAAACAAAAGCTGAAGAACATGTAGGGGAAGCCTGGAGCGACTACAAACAAGGATAAAGAGCTCAACAGCCGAAAGCCTCTCCTCGCCAAATTCAATCCCGAACGCAATGAGGGACCAAATGATCCATGAGAAGCTTCTAAAGAAATATGTAAATCAGCAGAATTAGGGTTTAAGGGAAATAGGAAGTAAACCCTCACCTTCGTGAATAAATCTTTAGACATGATGATAGTCTACGCAACCCATAGTTACGCGACCTCAGCCCTCCTGGCTAATCGCATTTTTGTATACAGACAACACCCTTTGGCGTATTAAGCATCTAAGAGTGCAATACTGAAATCCAACAGTCGACTATGGGGATTACAAGTTGCCGACATGAAAGGCAGCAAGAGTGATGAAATGGCACGAGAAGGCATTTAGTCAGAGCCTTCATTTGGAACGAAATTAGCACCAGGAAGAAGTGTAAAGCCACATACTCCGGAGGGGGAGGGTCAGTCATACTGCGCACACTAGTGAGGTCTAAATGCGAAGCCACGAGTGTTGTTCAAGGGACGCAGAGAGGAGCACACCTATAGCCCTACACAGTTAAGCAGGATTGGGGTCGGGGAGGAGTCCGAAAGAGTGACTGATCACCCGAAACTGGGCTTCCACGGTGGACCACAGGGATTGCGGGGCTTGCGCACTGCAGGTGTAGAGCTCCCCGGCGCTACTCACGGCATACACGGCCACATTATGCCGGAAGAACGACGGCCCTTTCACGGTGTACTCCATCGTGTAATACAAGACGCCCCTTGCATCTCGCCTGGCCGCCGCCTCCACCAGCTGCGCTACCTTATTCGACCCTTCTGGCGCGATGGACCGCTTCAATATCAGCATTCCTGCATCCGTTGGACCGCCCAGTTTTTCCAATCTGCTCAGGCCCCATCACCCCACAAATAATACACCAACTTAAATTCTTCCTCTTGCACCAGTCCGAGCTAGCTGGTCCAGCAACAACAATGACTCACATGCTAAACGTCGTCCATTGCATGTTGCATCCTGGCATTAGGAGAGCCCCCTCACCAGCTGAGAGTACGCATCATCATGCAGCAGGAGATGGTGCAAGCGATGGCATGCTTACGTGAAGCCCTCCGCCACCGGGGCCACTATGACGCTGACGTTGAGTTCACCCAGAGAGCCTGGTGGCCCAAAGGCCACGACAGGCTCCGTGGGCCTTGGTTTGCGAATTGGCGGCTGCTGCTGCTGCCGTAGCGCTGGGAGGTCCAGAGAGCGCTCACGCTCGCCTCTCTGCACTGCCCTGTACAGCAACGTTTGGTCCCCCACCCACGTTTGGGGGAAAATAAATTCTGTTTCCCCCACAGCATGAAAACCCACAATGCCTCCGCATCATTCCAAAGCATCCATGGCTCACTTATAACCAAATCAACCAGAAAAGTCTCCTCTCCACAGGTCCTCGACGTTTCAAAATGTACATTCTTTTCATTTCTTACAATCGAGCCTCAACCCGTTTCCACTCATTGTGATAAATAATTAGGAACACGATAAGACTGAATCAGAAGAAGAGCCTGAACCTGTATCTTACCGAAGCCCTTGCTGGTTTCCAAGCACCGCTTGTAACCCGATATGGGGTACAAAACGTCCGCTCGTAATTCACGAAAGAATTCTGGATTCGTGGATAAGATAGCACTCGTGCTCCCCAGGAAGTCAGCCCCCAACGCTATCACCGTGCCCCCGATGGTGCCCAAAACAAACCTCCGACGGAATACCGACGGAGCTGCGCACATTCAGACGGGCACACGAACATGCATGTCACTCTGAACGCCAATTCGACGATGTCATGAGAGACAACAAACATCCCCAGCTGCAACGCCAAATTGCACAATGCTATTGCAAACGAGAGAGATTATCGCCCAAAGCCGCCACGAGAGAGAGTGAGAGAGAATTGAAGGTGGAGAAAAATACCAAACAAAGGCAACTTGCCGTCAAAATCCACGTTGCCAGTGGCAGGAGCTGGCGGCGGAGTCGTTGTTGTTTCTTGCTCATCCTTCGCCGCCCTCACCACAAGAGTGGTGGTGGAGCAGCCGAGTTTTCGGGGTGAAGCAGCGGGCAGAGCAGTTGAGATGCATGGGGCCGCCGGGGACGCAGACAACAACAATCCGGGAGCCAGTTTGAAGCAGCTGCACGGCATTGCCGACGACGCCATCGCCATGCCCAGCTCTTCCGCAAGTATGATAATTGCGACCACCAGGTTATCTGTTGTTGCAATTAGAGTCGAAGCTTACTTACTTACTCACTCACTCACGCACTCACTCACTCCTGTCCCTGAACTAGGGTTTGGCAGCCTGCTAGCCCAGCTCCTGCACCTGTTGGCTATGCCTGCACGGCACGCAAACCATCTCAATGGGCTTCAGCTGCAGCAGACGCCCCTCTCCATGAGCGGGAATTCCGATTAGTGCCCCAGGGAGAGGACCTGCTGCTCCTGCAATTCCGGAACATCCCACATCGATCACAGACAAAGAAGAATTGAACACACAGTCGAAATGCGTCGTTCGTTCAATTCCCGTGCAATCTGGCTATCTTCTTGCAATTCTGCTCAGGTAGCTAAAGTGTCACTGCGCACACCTCCAGCAACCCAGCATGCTCGGAACTCACTTGGTTTGATGACGACGACGTTCTCTGATGCCACGGAGAACTCATCCGTTTGCTCCAGTCCAGAATTCTTCGACGGCCAGTCTCTTTGCCAAGGCAACTTACCCGCCCATGTTGGGAAAACACCAGCTGCGTTCTAACAGCTGTAAGTGGCTTCTATTAAGATGAGAGAGCTCAAGCTGAGCAGCTCAGAGTTATATAGAGGTGATAAGTTTAGACCTAATTCCTAACCTATCAGCCGGCTGAGCGTCTGTGTGAATATACTGGAGCTGAATCTCTTTCTCTGATACGCGTTCCCGAACAAAATGATAGTGAATTTCAATGTGTTTGGTCCTGGCGTGAAAGACAGGGTTCTGAGAAATCTTGAGGGCTCCCTGGTTGTCGCAATTGATAGTGATACTGTGAGTAAGTTGATTTGGTAATGTTGTGGAGGTCTTGGATCTCGTTACTGCTGGAGGTTGAAGTTCATGTAATAATCTATGGAGCCACACAGCCTCCTGTGCTCCATTGCTGAGAGCACGGTACTCACTTTCAGTCGATGAATGTGAAACTGCCAATTGTCGTTTGCTCTGCCATGTGATTGGGCCTCCTGCCAAGGTGAAGACGTATGCTCCCATCGATCTTCTTGTTTCTGTGCAGGATCCCCAGTCTGCATCGGTGTAGCCGGTGATCACAATTGGGGCGTCCGCTTGATAGAGAATGCCTTGGTCACACAGGAAGATTTCGTGGCATTAGCCCCTGGGGCTAAAGTTTTGGAGGGGTCTAAACTGCCCCACTCTAGACCCCAAGGCTTAAGCCCGCATGAACTTTAGCCGGGCCAAGGTGGGACATTTTGGGGTCTAAAGTAGTGTGAAAAAAAAAATCCGAGATTTTTCAAACACTTTGTACAAGGGGGCTAAAGTGGGGGCTATTCCTCAAAGGATTAGCCCCAGTTAACGTCACTAAATCTTCCTGTGTCAATTGTGCCTTGCAGGTACCTCAGTACGTGTTTGGCTGCCTCGAGGTATGCTTCCTATGGTTTTGTCATATAACTGCTAAGCCTGCTTACAGCATAAGCTATGTCAGGTTGAGTGATGGTGAGGAAAATTAATTTTCCAACCAGGCGACAGTAATGGTTTGTATCGGTTGAGGGAGACTGCATGTCGGTGAGTAGTTAGTGTTCTTCAGGTAGTGGTGTTGATGCAGATTTGCTTTTGTCCATTCCAAATTCCTGTAAAATAGATTTGGTGTAGTCCTTTTGATGTAGAAAGATTCCGAGAAGAATTGTTTCGAAGGTAATGCCCAGGTATTTCTTGATTTTTTCTAGATCCGTTATATCGAACTCCTTATGTAGAAACTACTTGAGCCATGAGATGAGTGCATCTGAGCTTCTTGTGATAAAGATGTCATCAACATACACTAGAATAATAAGAGTCTCTTCGTCCTTGTGTAGGTAGTACGTATTAGCGTCGGATTTGCTCCGTTTGAGGCCAATGCGAAGAAGAGCTACATCAATTCTTTCATACCAGGTGCGCGGACTTTGTTTTAGTCCGTAGAGTGATTTGTTGAGTCAACAAATGAAATTCTCCTTGCCACGAACTTGGAATCTTGGAGGTTGTTTCATAAAGACCCTTTCCTTAAGTAGTCCATGAAGAAACGCGGTTCGGACATCCATGTGATGGATGTCCCAGCGTTTTACAGCTGCTAATGCGATAGCTGTCCTAAGTGTCACCCACTTTATGACTGGGGCAAATGTTTCAGTAAAGTCTATTCCTTCCCATTGTTCAAATCCTTGGGTAACAAGTTGCGCCTTCTTCACAGGGGGTGAGCTATTGATTTCGGGTTTCAGTTTAAAGACCCACTTGCATGTAATTGCTTTATGATTCGCTGGGAGAGGCTCTAAGTCCCAAGTCTTGTTTGCCCATATAGAGTCCATCTCTACTTCCATTGCCCGTCGCCAACCTGGATCCGCGACTACCTATTTAAAAGTAACGTTGGCTTGAGTCGACTTGATAATCGGAGTGACTGCAAGTATAGAGGTAAGTATGCATACGTTGAAGTCATCGGTAGACAGACATAGGTCGTAACCATCGAGTCAAATGTTTTGATGACGTGGTCGTTGAGATCTCCGAGGTACAGGTGCAAGTACTGCGACTTGGATCGGATTAGGTGATGGCGAACTAGATTCGGTGTGGGGTCTGGTGCAACACAAGAGCATCGACCTACTACACTGAACATATCATGCGCACGATCAGAAGTCTACATCCTTGTCGTCTGGACAATAATTGATGGAATGGAAATCCTACGAAGAAACTACTGAGTTGTTGAAGACGTATTTAGAACCCAAGCGCCTTAGATCGCACTGAACGTTTGAGTAACCAAACACCCTGCATGCACAATACTTGAATGACTGTCATTAACAACGCTGAAACAAGTGCCCACAAACAAAGACAGCTTGCGCTCGGAGGTGCAGAGTCTAGCAAATGTGAAATACAACACCTGAATCCGGACGTGGGCCACATCCGATAACTTCTTGGCGGGGATGGAAGGGCGGGAAGCAGAGTCCAGAAATTTTAAAATCAAACACGTCATACATAAAGTCGCGGGCATGTACTTGGACTTAGATGCATACATACTATTCGCGGTTAACAACACACGGACAGTTGCTGCAATTAATGTAATCTGCTAAATTTAGTTAGCTACATGTTTTTGCAGATTCGTTCTCTATAAAATAAAGTCATACAAACACAACTTGGCGTAAAGGGAGGGGGGTTAATTATTTAATTCTTATTTAGACTTGTTCCAGCAACATCAAATGTGGGAATTGCCTTTGAGAGGGCCAAGGTGAACAGACCCCCTCGCTCGTCACCACCCTGAAACTCTAGAGTTTTAAAATTTTCATTTAGTAAATCCTTTTGCATTAATTGTGAAAATGAAATTGTAGAAGTTACAAATTGAGCAAAGACTTTACTTTTACGAATTTTTTTGAATCATGCTCATTTCTGGGAATGCTTCAGGTGAAATACATTACTCTAGCAACGTACTTCTAGACTCTCGAGTCCTAAAAACTCATAAAATTCATAAGTGGAAGTTTAAGAGAAAAAATTCTAGAAGTTGCAAATAAAAAAAAGACTTAGAATTCATGAATTTATGTTTGATCATTGTCATGTTGCTTTGGGAAAGCTTCGCACAAATAAAAAAATTAGGATTATGTACTTCAAGGCCCACAGTCATGTGTAAACCCATAAAATTCACATGTGAAAGAAAAAAAATTGTAGAAATTGCGAATGGGGCAAAGACTCTTACTTCATTAGATTTTTGATCATACTCATATTAGGAATGTTATGAGCAAATTAGAAAAAAAAAGAATAGGTACTTTAGGCCCCACACGTGTAAACCCATAAAACTTACAAATGAAAGTATGAAAATAATAAATTGTAGAAGCTGAGAATAAGGCAAAAGCAATCAATTCATAAAAATTAAATTGATCATGTTCATATTACTTTGGGAATGGCATAAACATATCCTAAAGTAAACAATATGGTTGGGTCAATTTTTTCTTTTCTTTTGTTCATAAGGTACCCCAAAATGTGCGTGACACTACATATTTCATGAAGTCAAACTCTTAATCTCATTTGCAACTTACACAATTCTTTCTTCCATGGTTTCATGTCAAAATTCCATGAACTTGGACTTGAGAGCCCTAAAGTACAGGATATGGTGGGTTCAATTTTTTCTTTTCTTTTGTTCATAAGGTACCCCAAAATGTGCGTGACCCTAGAAATTTCATAATTAGAATTACAATTCATAACCTCATTTGCATCTTTAGTTTAAATTCATGGAATTCGTATGTAAAAGTTTAGAAAACTTTAATTCCACAAGATGAAAATTAATTGGAGCAAAGACTATGAATTCATGGAACATTTTTTAAAGTTATCAATTAAATAATATTTTTTAAAGGTTCTTTATAGTCTTATATATTAGTTCTTTTATAGTTCTTTCAACATTTACATTTCTTAACTCATAATTAAACTTCGTAATGAAATGCATGATATAGAACGTCTTGTGCAGTATACATTGCAATAATTGAATGATCCAAACTTTTGGTTCTGAATAGAGTAAATATAATACAACTATTTCACTTCTGAGGGGTGCATCTCGTATTCCTTAGTCCAATGACTGATCCCGACAGTGATCATAATGGATGATTTCCATAGTCACCTATTCGTTGATATTTGTATAGTACTTTCAAGGTTGACAGGACGTCCAAAAGTTCGGACGTGGGCGTTGACCCCTGGACGTCTTTTGACATACTTGGTTTTTAAGGTCGACCGTCCAATGGACGGTCGAACGACCTGTCAGTCAAACATGGCGTTAGGTTTGCGCGGACGGGCCGTCGGGCGCGTGGACTGTCCCGCGGACGGGGTCTGGCGATCGGGGCGTCCACTTGCCCGTCCAATGGTCCGATCGACCATCCGTGCTCGCGTCCGCCACCTCCGTCCGTCGATGCGATCGTCTTCGACGGTGGCCGTGCGATCCAACGGATGCCGGTTTCTATCCGCACGATTTGCCCATCCGATTCTAGGGTGTCCGATTCGCACGTACGCGTCCACATTGCTTGGTCTGCCTTTGAACGCCATAAATAGCGCAGCGGACGGCTTATTCTTCACAATTGTTACCCTTGCGAAGTGGGTGATCTAGTGCTTGTGTGTGGCTCTGCGTGCCCCTTTCGTTTTGGTGCGTGAACGATTGTGCTCGGATACTGAATTGCACCAAATTATTTTGGTAATTACTTGGTTTTGAAGGCCTCGTTAACAACTTCACCCTGTTTCATTGGCAAGTGTCAAACATTTTGTTCAGTTGTTCGAAAGATTCATGTGAACTTCATGTGAGCTCCCAATTTGTCACTTGGGACTCGTAGAATTATTTTTTTTGGAAATTTGCAATTTAAAGTTAAGAAAAATATATAAAAAACCATAAAAAGAGTGTAGAACCAAAATAGGGTTGTAACATACACATTATAGTATTTGGTCTAGATTTGTGTTTAGACTTAGAATCCCACCAAACCGGGCCCAAAAATAGGTAGAAAGAACGAAACGAATGGATTTGTAGGATTCAAGTCATATAGGCCCAAAAGGGCTAAACCCCACCATGAATGTGGCAATTCATGGCTAAGTCGGTCCGAGGGATCTACAACGAGGCCACTAGGTCGGGTCCTAGAGTTAGGTTTAGAAATACCTCAAAACCCCGATTGTTAGCATGCAGGAGCCACTAACGCAAGACCGGGCCCATGGAGGAATCCATAGCCCAAGGATGGTGTCCTAGGATAAATCCCATGCCAGGAGTCCAACGACAAAATCGATTCGCCAAGATTCCCCTATCTGCAAAAGATTCCCGCATCATCGATAAACTCAAGGAGATGACCAATTCATCTCCACTGACCAATTGTGCCAGGTACGGAAACGCACCTGCACATCTTTCATGTGACCCCATGAGAGGTCCTGTGAAAAAACCCGTCATCTTCCGACCTGCAAAAGAACCTTTTGCGGGTGGTCAACCCTGGTAACCTCCAACGGGAATTTCATGGAAATTACCCAGGTTGCCAGAAAATCTCACTAAAAATTAGACTAGCTTGTTTTATGTTAATAATGCGCTCCGTGAAATTTCGCAACATTCCGATAGCGGCAAGTACCCGAACCGGCGAGATTCCTCGAGAATTAATCACGTGGCGGGGTCCCCGCCACGTTGACCGGCATTCCAGGACCATAGGACGGCGGAACGAAGTCAACCAAGAGTCTTTTCCGACTCCCTCACACCTACCGGAGACCCTAAGCTATTTACATTTCTCAAAATAGGAGACCCCCAATATCTAGGATTTTACCACGGTTTAGCTTTTTAAACTAAATTAGCCTACGGTGGTTTTTTGTCCTCGGTTCGGGGGGTAGGAGGCTCTTGGAACTAAACACGGCGATCTGGAGCCAATGGCGCAATCCATTTGACGATTGGAGTAATTCTCCAAAAGTTAGGAGGTTGGTCCAGCGTAGATAGGTAAAAATAGTTTTTTAGGGATTAGGATGAAAATCTTTGAAGATGAGGATGAAAATCCAAGTTGATAAGGTTACTTTAGAACTCTTGAGGGGAAGGTGGGGCCTTGGAAACCTATTTAAGGTCCCCATTTTTCTCTCAAGAACACCCCCAAATCTTGTTTTGGGTCCATGGGTCCAACTTATGTTGGGATTTTTGGCGTTTTAGCCAAGAAACCTCTACGGTGTTTTTGGAGCACTTTTGGCTCCCTTTGTTGCTCTATTTCAAGCTTCCTTAGGAGGTCCTTTTGGGTCCTTCTACCTTACCTTGCCTTGCATCTTTGTTGTGAGTGAACGGGTCTCCCCTATACTTGTGTGACTTCTTATGCCTTGTACTAATCCTAAAGTCACCCCCCACCGTACCTTGGCGATGCCGCTTTGGGGGGCCTTTAGTATATGAGAGTTTTCCCGTTATCATTGACCTTGTGTGCATGTGTGCCCCCGTATTGAGTCCTAACCAAAGTTGTCCTTTTCGTTGTTGGTTGTAAGTGGGCCCACCCCCCAGGGAACGGCGAAGCTTTGAACCTGTGACCAGTCCCAGTCCTAAAGAACGTGTTAAACACGTGCATGTGTGCCCCCGTATCGAGTCCTAACCGGAGTTGTCCTTTTCGTTGTTGGTTGTAAGTGGGCCCACCCCCCAGGGAACGGCAAAGCTTTGAATCTGTGACCAACCTTAGTCCTAAAGTGCGTGTTAAAAAACAAGCCTTAGACGGCGGAGGTTTGAACACAGGGGTATCATAAGTCCTAAAGTTGGTGTTAAAGCCAATTCTACGGCGAAGCTTTGAACCCTTATGTACTTTCGTTCCAAAGTCTAGAGTCCGAGACGTTCTCGGAAAAGTCCAAGGTTTAGCGTCCGAGATTAAGTCTAAGTTAAGAATCCCCCCACCCATTGTGAGCCGACGTCCGTAAAACAAGAAACCACACCAAAAACCGGGAAAAGTTTACCAAAATCCAATTTAGATTTGCTTAGGTGGGTTCCCTTAAGGAACCCAAAAAAGTCGGGTTGAGTCCCTGGGGGGTCTGGTCCAGTTGCAAGGGAGTCGAGGTGAGTCACAAGGGGTCTGGTCCAGTTGCAAGGGAGTCGGAGTGAGTCCCTGGGGAGTCGGGGTGAGTCACAAGGGGCCGAGCCAGTCGCTGGGAGTCGGGGTGAGTCGCTGGGGGTCGGGAAGGTCGCTGGGGAGTCGGGAAGGTCGCTGGGGTGGTCTGGCAGGTCGCTGGGGTGGTCTGGGCAGGTCGCTGGGGGTCTGGGCAGGTCGCTCGGGTGGTCTGAGCAGGTCGCTGGGGTCTGGGCAGGTCGCTGGGGTGGTCCAAGGAGTCCAGGGAGTCTAGGGCTGGAGAGAGAGAGAAAGAGAAAAAAACAAAACAAAAAGAAAAGTTGGAATTAGTGGGGGTTAGGAGAAGGCTAAAGGGGTTGAAATCAAGGGAAAGAAAACAAACACAAAAGGGAGGAGAATAGGGGGAAGGAGAAAGAAGGGATAAATTGCACCTCCATACCTGCATCAAACAACTCACAACTCTCAACTCTCACCAAAATCACAACTATACGCAATGGAGGGAGGTTAGTGAGTCATATAATTAAATAGGAGAAGGGGGAGAGAGTCGATAAATAGTGCCATAGGCTTAGCTAAATAGGTGTTAGAAAAGAAATCTCGAGGATTCATAGTGACCATTAGGAAGTAGGATTAGGATGACACGAAGACAAGGTTGTGTAAGAGGTTAGGAGGGACATTAAGACTTCTTGTGGTTCGAATATATAGTTGTAAGACACCCCATCAAAGCTTAGGTAGAATAGTGTTAGTGTAGAAAGAGAGAGAGGGAAGGAAAAGGGGAAGGAAAGAAGGCGGAAAGGAAAGAAAGAGGTTAGATCACATGGTATCCCCAAATTTTTATAACATAAGCGGTAGACTTGGGGAAAACTTCCCACAATCCACGGACCACCATGGAGTATGGAAATGGATGCGCGGATGCGGACGAGCGCATCTCCGACACCGGTAGTGACGAGGTAAGTCCTTGAATCAAACTTGGTGCTTCTCCTTATTAGCATTGATTTTTTTCCCTTAGTTAGCCGTTTAAGTGAATAGTGACCCCGGATGAATTTAGGAGTAAAAATTTAGAGTTAAAAATTAGGAGTAAAGATTTAGAGTTAAATTTAGGAGTAAAAATTTAGAATTAAATTTAGGAGTAAAAATTTAGAATTAAATTTAGGAGTAAACATTTAGAGTTAAAAATTAGGAGTAAAAATTTAGAGTTAAATTTAGGAGTAAAAATTTGGAGTTAAAAGTTAGGAGTAAACATTTAGAGTTAAAAATTAGGAGTAAACATTTAGAGTTAAAAATTAGGAGTAAAAATTCAGAGTTAAAATTAGGAGTGGAAATCCGGAGTTAAGTTTAGGAGTAAACATTTAGAGTTAAAAATTACGAGTAAAAATTTAGAGTTATATGTAGAGGTCAGGAATTAGAGGAAAGGCTTAAGCTTAGGGTTAGCCGTAGGGTTGAGACTTCCGAAGGAAGTGTCAACCCTCCAAAAACAGTCTTCAACACTCATGGAAGGAATGTAAAGGTTCCCCGCTCACGTAGTTAGGGACGTTAGAAATAACGCCAACCACCCAGCCAACCCTATACATAGGATAGATAGTTAGGGAGATAGAAATTACCAATCACCATTGCTCATCACAGTCAGCTTGTGAGTTATCTATGTAATTCTAGTAGTATTCGCTGCCATCCACGACACTCAGAAAACGTTAGCACAAAAGATCCATTGCTTGGAAGACACAGTGGACCGCGCTCACAACACCCCCCTATATTTAAAAAGGTGGATAAAGGCATGGAACCTGGTCGGTGTTCGCCCGATTACCAAGGGTGGGTAATCTTGCGCCCACACTTTGTCATCAAATCATTTCATTTTAATCAAGGTTATCATGCCTCGCAATAAAAGCTCAAAGTCCAGTAAGAAAGGCAAATCCCAAGACATGAACTGGGAAGATTGGGCAAATCCAATGTGTGTAGTTGAACCTGGATGGAAAGAAGAGCCCAAGAAGGTTTGGAACTGCACAATGTGCAAAAAGTACGTCAAAATGACGCACCTCTCCAAAATGTGGTTACAAGAACGAGCAGACGAGCAAGTTCAACACTGGGAATGACAAATTTCCACGTGTGAGAGCAAACACTTTGTTCACCGATACGAGGAAGTAACGCGGTGGGATGAACTGTGTGACTCCAAACCAAATCTCATGAATTATTCCAACATGGCCATGGTTTGGGCAGAGATTGTACTCCACAAAGATGTAGACTGGCGCACAGTTTACAGAAAAAATGTTGACAATATGAAGCGGACTGACGCTGTTATTTACACGAGTTGGAATCAACCGAGCAATTGTATGCGAATGTGATCCAATCAAAAGTAGTTTGGATTTCCGCCGGTTGTATTGCCGGATGCTGAGGATGAATGGTCGGACGACAATGATGTAGAAGACAATCCAACACTCGTAACATTTAAAGTGAGGCATGAGCGTTAGGAAGCTCGGGAAGACATCGAGTTCAATCAACAAATGCAAGAAGCTATGCGTAGAAGCATAGAGGATCGGGGTCAACAACAAGGGCATGAGAGGTCCTACCAACATGATTGTACTCCATCTAGTTCACAAGATGGTCAAAGGGTTCTACACTATGCTACCGACCCCTGAGGTATTTATTACAATCCAGAAAGAAGCCATGGAACCACAAATGATTTTGGATCTAGCCAATGAAGCTCCCAATACTATCCCGAATCTACTACGGGTGGTTCATATGAGCGCCACACAGGCTCTCGTCATGTTGAACCAAAGCAAGGAAGGTCTCAGCACTGTGATGTAGTTCCTCCTTCAACTTTTGGAGGTCCTTACTATAGAATCCCAATCAAGGAGCTACGTCAAGCAACTATGGATGCACTTGGGGTAGAGGACCATATCTTGGCATTTATGGATCTGGTTCTACACCACCAAAACGTAGAGATGACATCCATTCAGATTCCGAGTAAAGTAGGTACAGCTATTTTAGGCATTGTCTCACAATCGAGTGGGCCTTGGAATCTTTTGCCATTGGATTATGGAGTGTGACAATCATAGTACAAAAATATTGGCATCTCGACGATTAGCATTTACGTACTAATATACTTTGATATAAATATATTGTATTAAAATGTATTTGAAGGTTGGTACTTGGTATCATCATAGCGTTATCGTTCAAGTATCAACTGTATTATTTTGCAATATAAAAAATATTTGCGTATTATAAAATTCTATTATCATTATATGTAAACAACATTGATTATACAATTTTGTACCCAACCATACTAAGCTAACATTCATCAACAATAATTATTGCATTGCACTTCTCATCCAAGGATTTCAAGCAAAACATATGATGAATGCATAAATAGATGGTAGACATTGGACATTGGAAGTTTCAAAACACACAAACATTTCTAAACTTTATATCAATTATAAGGGTGCACATATATTGGCATACATTGATGGTGCATATATATATAAGAAAATCCTTGCACACAATCATATTGATTTCTGTATTCACTTTTATATTTACCTAATACTTCTATAGTTCTATATAGTCCACTTACATCATAGACACTAATATGAGTGGCGGAAGTGTTCATCCAGAATAGGCCAGTTGTAATTATTGGTAAATCGATGGATGATTTCTGACAAGCTACCTCGAGAATCAATCACCGAATCACAAAGGCGCTCCAAGTAAAAGTAAAAAATCTTTGCCAAATTCTCATGGCTAAATCTTGTATGTTCTTCATTTTCCCGATGCAAGCTCACGTAGGCCCCTGACATGCAACCATTGTTGATGGCTTGAGCTATTCGACCAACTGCATATTCCTCCAATTTACGTGATAAATCCGGTATCGTTGATACATCCGCATCTCTTCTATGCAAGTATGCAATAGAAGAGTCCATCCACCACTTCTTTTTCAAGGTCTCAGTCTTCTCACTCTGAGAGGTGAATTTGTACAAGGACTTCATTGGTTCATTACGTAAAGTAGTCATGTTCCAATCACAAACTTCAATGTAAATACGTGACTCATCATCGGGAAAGTGAAACATAATGTTGTCCAAGTGCTGAAGATCATTGTGCAAATGTCCAGTGCTGTGCACTCCATTCATAAGGTGCATCAGTGCCCATGCAAGCTCTGTGTGCTTTGTCATAGCACAAGAAAGCACAAATCCCACTTTTAGATGTTAAATAGACTTAAAAACACCTAAAGTGACTCGTGTATCGTTCCCAAAGGATCTTATTGGTAACATCACCAAAATTCCGGGTTTCCCTCACACGGAAATAGGAAACAGCTTAAGGGAAAGGAATCCAAATTTTCAGGCCCGAACTCTCACTTCCTTATCCTACACCTCCTAAAACTCCCTTTTGGTCTTAAGCTATTTCAATACTATTCACCAACTTCCACAAACCAGAGAACAACCTAATTTGTATCAACTCCTTAGTAACCAAAGTAGTTTAACCTCTATTAAGAGGGTTCCGCTCTTGGGATTAAGGGAGGGAACGTATACCCTACCCTCCAATAGTTTAGAGTGAATGGAGTTTCACTAAACAACACAAAACACACAAAGAAACAACACAAAACTCCCGGATACAGGTACTTCCTTACAGCCGGACTAGGATTGATTTCAGTCCAACAGGTCACTCAGGAAACCCCCCCTTGTATCCTCTCTTATTACAACGACAGACCTACCTAGATCCAATTCTAACAGCCTAGACCTGGTACTCTATTAACTAAGGGATCTAATTATCTTCCTGTCTCTCTCTCTCGGAAACAATAGGACCTCTCAGACTTTGGCAAGCGCTCCCCCTTCCTCCTGAAAGGCAAACCTTAACCTAGGAACGGCTATCCTGAAACAGAAGACTCTCTAGAAACTTCAACACCTAGACTTCCCCCTAGTAGACAAAGATTTGATAGACCAACTCTTTTAGACTATCTGGACTTGGATCCTGATGAAACCCGGGGGATCCTTTCTTCCTTCTTCACTATACAAAGACGAGCTATCCGCACATGCAACAACGCATTTCAAGGCATACCAATCTACACAATCAAGACTTATTCAGACCAACCGGTGTAAAAGGATTTCTGAGGTTTGCATAAAAATGAAGAAAACAACAAGAGTAAGAATGCTTGGGGTTTCAACACTTTGAACCCCTTTAAATACTAACCTCCAAGGCACCCTAACTGGCACTTTGGATAAAAAAGGAGAGGACCAGGATCATTCCTTATCCTTCCAAACTAACTGTCTAACTACAAGACAATCCGCAAAAGGTGGATCTTTAGATCCTAAAATCATAGAAACTCGCGTCTAGGTGCATGCATCTCAAAAAGTAGTTGTCAACTAACTTTCTAACACTCAAAAGCTTTAACTTTCCTTCACTTAACTGAACTAAACTCTACTTTATTTTCCTATAATTAAGTTAACTGAACTCTACTTTATTTTATTGTACTTTCCGCCTACTATTCCTAGGCTTATCCTAAGAACTCATACTCATACTTCTACTTTCTATCTTTCTTTGGAGAAGGTCCCTTGGTTTTGGAGACGCCCTTTTTTAGTGACTGTTTTCTATTGGTTGAAGGCTTAGTTGTCTTACCCTTAGCTAAAGTCTTCCCCTTAAAGCTGGATGGAGAAATCAAGGCCAAATCAGATTCCTCTTCCTCTTCGTCTTCCTCTTCCTCTTCCAAGTCGAGTTGGGACTTGGATTCAAATCCGGATTCGGATTCGCTCTTCTCCTTTGCTGACTGACTGGGTAACTTCTCTTCTCCCGAATGGTAACTCCCGAAAAGATACCTCTCTTTATATTTTGAAACCCGGGCCCGGTATTTGGAACAATCCCGGATCTCAATCCGGTTCCGATTCTCAATAAAAACAAGAAACTTTAGCTACTGGTCTTAACCTAATTATCTATCTACCATTACTCTATTAGTATGAAACGTTAATTGTGGTAAGGTGTTTAGATTATCCTTAGATAAACCAAAAAATTGTACCCCTATTAACTCCTTCCTCTACTTTTCTCACTAATCAAGACTTATCTTACTTTCCGGGCTCCCACATCACCCTATTTTCAAATGTGAGCGTCTCTGCGAACACTAAAGTAAGAGTCCTAAGTCTAAACTGGATTACTAGCATCTGGATCTGAGTCCAAATCAGAGAATTTTTCTAGATTGTAATGTTTGATCCTAGACCCATTGGTTCTAGTACCAAGCCAATTTCCTTGAAGATCCTCAAGTTGGAGTGAGCCATTGAAAAAGATTTGACTTATCCGATATGGTCCCATCCATGTTGTAAATAGTTTCCCCAGAAACTCTTCATAACGGTTGTCATAGAGCAAAACCAATCCTCCTTCCAATACTCCATGATGTTTTGGCAATCTTCCATCAAAGTCCTTCTTTATTCTGTATTGGACAGCTATTGTTTGCTGAAGAGCGTCACCACGAGCTTCCTCCAGATCCTCAATCGCCAATAACCGGAACTTCGAATCTGGAACTTGGTCTCCCCTTCTGGATGCCATAACTCGCAGAGTCTCAATCTCCATCTCTATCTTGTGCAATGCTATCTGTCCAAAAACAAGAAAGAAGGGACTCTTCCCAGTGGTAGTCTTATCTGAAGTGTTGTAAACGTGGACTGCGGATTCTAGCTTCCGGTCCCAATCTGTCTTGTGCGCGGATACCATCTTGTTCAAACTCTTCCCAATGATCCCATCTACTCTTCAAGTCCTCAAAAGCTCTTTGTCTCTCCTCAGTCCATGTGAACTCTACTTCTTTTTTCAAAAGTTCAGTCAAAGGACTAGCTAGTTTGGCATAACCCTCAATGAACTTCCTATAGTAACCAACACATCCTAGAAATCCGCTTACACAAGTAGGAGCTACCAAGGCTAGAATGGCCTTGACCTTATCCACATCAACTTCCAATCCACGTTTACTAACAACATGTCCCAACAAAATCCCAGATTGCATTCCCATGAAGCACTTACCCGGATGTAACTTCAATCCGGTTTCTTGACATCTGATGAAGGTCTTCTCCAACAACTCCAGGTGGTTGTCTTGTTTGCTGAACACCGCAAAATCATCAATGAACACCTCCAAGAAGTATCTGAGGAAGTCTCGAAAGATATCCATCATCAGCCTTTGAAATGTTCCAGGAGCATTACATAATCCAAACGCATCTGGTTGAAGGCAAATGTTCCCCACTCCGTAGTGAAAGTAGTCTTCAACTGGTCTGCCAAACGGATTGATACTTGGTTGTACCTGGAAAATCCATCTTGGAAACTATAACACTCATGACCGGATACTTGATCCAAGATTATATCTGTAAAAGGTAACGGAAAATAATCCTTCTTTGTTGAAGCATTTAGTTTCCTAAAATCCTGACAAACCCGGATCTTCACCTTCCCATCTGCTCCCACTTTTTTAGGAACAACCACAATAGGTGAAACCCATTCTGAGTTGTTCACCGGATAGATAAATCCAGCTTCTAACAATCTGTCAATTTCCTCCTTTACCATGAGCGAGTACTTCGGATTGAGTCTATACTGACGCTGTCTGATCGGAACAGCTCCATCAACTAGATTAATCCGATGTTCTCCTAGATCCGGTAGAATTCCGCTAAGGTCCGATGGAATCCAAGCAAATACCTTTAGGTATTTCTTTAGTAACCTAACATAGCCCCTTTTCTCACCTCTGTTCAAGGATTTCCCTAAGAAAAAGCACTTTCCTGGTTCTATCTCCACCTTCTCATAGTTCGAGGGATTCACTATGTTCTTGATCCAATCCGGTTCCAATTCCTTCGATTGGACTTGGAACTCACTCCATGGAACGTTGGTCTTTCCTCCGTTCAAACTCACACTAGATAAACTGCCCTCCTGAATCTGTCTTCTTATCCAATCAGTTGACAATGAACGTTATATTCATTATTTTGAGAGGGTGGGAACCTCTAAAAATAATATTGTCCGCTTACATGTTCAAAATTCAAATATTAAATGTTGACAATTCAGGTTGAGAATCACTACATTTATTAGTTGTACCATTGTAATTTCCATTAAAATGAGAGTTTTGTCTCCAAATACAATCAAGTTTGGGTTATACTATCGTTTAAGATCATACAAGTGAATTCTAAAACCATTTTTGAACACCAAGTCATGAGCTAAACGTTTGGTTGTGAGAAGCTATTCATCTCCTTCAGGTGGTCCGAGTTCGATTCCCGTTGAAATTGTATGAGTGACTGAAAGAGATACATGACTTGGTACTGCTAAGTGAGCTTTGCAGGCAGGAAAGTTGTAACAACCAACGGGCCCCCCATCCCAAATTGTGACAAGTGCTTCACATGTTAACAAACTAAAGAGTGGTTATATCCACTGCCCTTTTTCTCAATCGCATTTCGTTTCCAAATCTATTTTGGACATACATTAAGCAAGTTAAATAATATAACATATCCCAAAAAGAGAATGTAGGAACACGTAATAGTAGGTATATTTAAATTAAAATGAAGACAAAAAAATAGTAAATATCCAATATATGAAATTAACATACTATAACTAATTCGAGGGTAATATTCCAGAATGTCAAGTATATGAAGCCAAGCTTTGGTTGATGACTTCAATCTGAGCTGTAGAAATCTTGATCCTACATTTGCGAGTACCTCTTCTGTTCAGGAACTTCCATGCTGTCATCAAAGCGTTTGTTTCCTCCCAAATAGGTGGTTCGGTTTCATCAACCTTCCAACGTAGACCTCTTTCGCTGTCCCATCCTGTATAGAAATCTCAAACATCCTGATTCCTTGATGTTGGACAAAAGTATTGAATGAGCACGCAATTCGGCTTCTCAGGATTGCAGTTCGGATCGGACAACGCCCTGGCAATCCAAACTGGTTGACTTTCACCATCTGCAGGTCGAACTGCAACAAAGTATTCTTCGTAGAGATCCCGCGCCACCCTGAAGGATGGTTGTGGGCGATCCCTCAAAGGCCCAACATAAGCATCATCCACACCATATTCTTCAAGGTCCTCGCCATCTTCGTCTAATTGATCTGCTTTTGTTGCTTGTACCCGAGTAGTTGGCCAGAACCCGTCTTTCAAAACAGTGGACAATGGTAGTGGCTCCTGCAGAGCAACCTTCACACCATACCAATAGCGCACAACTGGCTCGTAGCGTCTACGACATTCTCCAGTGACGTCTGCATTGCATAGATTCTCCCAATACTTTACGAATCCAGACACACCTTTCACAATGTCTTCCACGCCTTTCATTACCTTTTGTGGAACTGACAACGGTACACTGCGCAGCCATTGACTTCGCCCTTCAGCGTCTTTTTTCCACAACTTAATCCCTCCGCCATCCTTGCCCAACCAATCTTCGTCCGTGCACTTCAATTTGTACTTCATGACTGGACAACTCGCCGAATCTAGATAGAACTTCACTTGTTGTGGTCTTGTGTGTCCTATGAGAATCTCATCGCCGTCCATCCATTTACCAACAATGAAACCCTTGAAATCGGGCACCTCTTCTATGAGATGAGGGATAGTAGGAATGGACTCTACATCCATGAAGGACTTCATGAGGGCCGGGATTGTTGGAAAGTTCTCTTTCTTCAAGAGCATGCTCCATCTTCCAAACAACGCATCAATATCATCGTGCGTGTGACCCACAATCATGAAGTTCACATACACTTCTCGAAAGATCTTGTTCGCAACAAGAAGAGACCAAATACAAAAAACATATCTGTTCTTGTTGTCGCCTGTGGCATTGTCCATTTGCACATTGAGAATAGGGGGTAAAGGTGTTGCTGGAACTAAGTTGATTGGCAGTGAAGGAAGTGAATTTTCGCACATCTCAGCTCCCTTCAGCACTGCACAAAACAAATTGGTGGACCCCAAACCCACAAGCAACTGCCGAGAAGAAGACTTGGGAGGCAACTCCAAATCTTGCAACAACTTTGCCATGGAGCCAATGGTGTAGTTCGAATCATGTGTGAATAGATCCAAGCCATAATGTGCGTAATGCACATCTCCATGACCATGCGCAATCATGCCTGTGACAGACACAGGCAACTTCATTAGACCATCAACATCTTTACTCTTGTGGGAGAAGACTGGACAAGCTGTTTTCGTGTGGTCCATTTTGTCATGCATGATTGTGAGGCACTCGTGCGGTGAAGTAAGTGATCGGTAGCGGTTTGCATAGTACAACTCTCGATGAGCATGAGCAATTGCTAGATGTTTGTCCAACCTCCGCGACCACTTCAAAGCAATGACAGACCCAGCAAGAGCACGCCTCCTAAGCTCTTGCAATTTGTCACAAGTAGCGCAACGTGCAAAATTGTCCCCTGGTTTCTTCACCTCATACTCTGGAAACGCTGAACATCTAATCTTGCTCAAGTTTGAAATTGAGAACTCCTTCAACCCAAAAGCAGCATTCGCTTCGTTGAGTTCTTTCATTTTACCCTTCCACTGGAACGTGGAGGGGAGAATCATGGATACAACCTTCTCTCCCGACTTCAGCGTCTTCGTACGATGTGGCATGTGATCCGCCTCTTTCTCTAGGATGCATTTCAATGTTGCAGTAGCTTGTTGAGTATGCTTCCTTGGCTTCACCAATCCTTTGTTGCCGTGCTCCATTGCTTCCCGTCCGACCTTCATGTATGTTTGATAGCGGAAGAAGGTGGATTCTGGGACCCCTGAAATATGCATCCATGCTCGCATGCACACCGGTATCTCTTCAATTGTTACCATTCTTCTTCCACGTTGGTCAAGATGGGTTTGTCTGTGCACTTCCGTTTTCATAAAGGCTCTGTGCTTGAAGGTTGAATTCTGGTACATGCGTTCACGAAAGGCTCGTATTTTATCTCTGGGGAATGGCTGAACACAATTCAGCCGACAACATATTTTGCTGGACACCAAGTTGATGGAATCTTGAGTGAGTAGTTCCTTTGTTCTTGCAGGAGTCTCGCGGGGTGGATTTTGGACGGTACTTGTATACGGGCGTGCAGATGTCAAAGATGGTGGATTTAGGAGAGCCGCTTGGAGGCAATTGAAATTATCTCGAGCCTCATGATCACGTAGACTGGCCCCACGGCAATGGACTAAATGAATAGGCCAAGCAAATAGCGAGCACTCTTGTTCTTTTGGCAAGTCACTCTCAGAAAATGTCTTGGAAATGTGCACAGCTACATGAGTGTCTCCAAGAGGACCACTGACACCGAGAACAAGGTCAGAGTTCACACTATGGCAGGTACCTTGACCAACGAGCAGGCCGGCTTTATTGTACAGAGTCACAACCCGAGTATTCCAGAGCCTACGCGGAAGACCTTCACAATCTGGGACGTTAGCAATCATTCCATCCGCATTCAGGAGTTCATCGTCTGACGACTCCAATAATAAGACTTCCTCTGCCCGTGGATAGTACTCATCGTCCGATGAATCCACCATGTCCACTAGGTCTGCCGAGGAATCCATTGCATCTGATGACATATCAATAATGTAGTTGGTAAGTCAAAGTAATCAAGGTAAACTGCTTGTAGTGTGAGAGGTAAAACTGACAAGACAAATGTAAGCTCAAGTCGACCTTAGAGTTCATAATATGCAACTACCTTCAAGTAGGAAGGTACCAAAACTGTGACAAATACAGTTCATACGTAATATATTGAAAGACAACAGAAATAGCTATTCTATACAAATTCACCAATGCTAATTAGGTCGATTCGAGCTGAATGCTCCCATCCATAAAACGAAATAAATTACAAGACTATGACGCTCTCGATAACATGAGAAGACTAAGACCTCAACAGCTTCATTATCAGGTCGAGTCGACCTAAACTGAATCTATAATTCACACCGAATTCATTTCCAACGAATGATATGTCTAGGCTGAATTCAGATGGACCCAGGTCAGTCACTGCATTAAGTTTGCCTCAATTCATGTGACAGACATTACTCCAATTTAAACCATTTAGGTCAAGTCGACCTAATAAGTAAATCATGAAATATTGTATGCACATACGAACAAAACATATGACGGATCGCGATCACGATATACGAAAAGAATCCACCAGCCACATATTGTTCGCCGTTTCAGATCGAGTCGATCTAAATTGATGAGGTTATCATGTTATTCCGAAGAGGGGATATCAACTCTATTTGGGTCGGAGAAAATACGTTACTCATTATATTATTCAGGTCGGCTCGACCTGAATGGCTCCGAACATTACGGGGTAATTTGATTACGAGCTCATTCCGTGTTTTACGGCGGTAAAATAGGGACCACGTTCACACCGACTCCTTCAGTGCATAACGAAACTTATCATCGGTCGACAGCGATTACTAACAACCATCTCCTTGCAACACAAGAGCATCGACCTACTAAATTGAACAAGTGATACCCACGATCGGAAGCGTACATCTTTGTCTTCATGACAATAACTAATGGACTGGAAATCCTACGAATTAACTACTGAGTCGACAAAGACGTATTTAAAACCCAAGCCCCTTAGATCGCACTGAATCTTTGAGTAAGCAAAAACCCTGCGTGCACAACACTTGAATGACTGTCAATAACAAAGCTGAAACAAGTGCCCACGAACAAGGACAGCTTGCGCTCGGAGGTGCAGTGTCAAGCGAATGAGAAAGAGAATACCCTAAACCGGACGTGGGCAACATCCGACAACTTCTTGGCGGGAATGGGAGGGCGGGAAGCAGAGTACATAATTTTCGAAATCACACACGTCATGCATGAAGTTGTGGGCATGTACTTGGACTTAGATGCATGCACTAGTATTTGCGGACTACAACAAACGGACAGCTGGTGGCATTAATCTAATCCGTTGAATTTAGGTGGCTGCGTGTTTTGTAGATTCGTTCTCTAAAAAAATAAAGTCATACGAACACGACACGGCGTAAAGGTAGGGGGGTCAATTATTTAATTCTTATTTAGACTTGTTCCAACAGCATCAAATGTGGGAAATGTCTTCCAGAGGGCCAAAGTCAACAGATTCTCTCGCTCGTCACCACTCTGAACTCTGGAGTTTTAAACTTTTCATAAATTGATTTTTTGGCAGGTTTAGGGTTTAGGGTTTAGGATTCAGGGTTTGGACCTTTTTAGACATCCTTAATGAATTTCTTTCAGTTACTGGATCCTTTCCAATTACCTGGGGAAAAATTGCAGAAGTTACAAATTGAGCAAAGACTTTTCTTTTCATGAAATTTTTCAAATCATCCTTGTTTCTGGGAAGGCTTCAACTGAAAAATAATATTACTCAAGCAATTTTCTTCTAGACTCTCAACAGTCTCAAGCCCTAAAAAAACATGAAATTCATAAGCAAAACTTTAAGAGAAAAGAATTTCATAAATTGCAAGTAAAACAAAGGCTTTGAATTCATGAAATTGTGTTTGATTATTCTCATGTTGCTTTGGAAAAGCCTTGCGCAAACAAGAAAATTAGAATCATGTACTTCAAAGCCCACAATCAAGTTTAAACCCATGAAGTTCACATGTGAAAGTAGAAGAAATAAATTGTAGAAATTGCGAATGGGGTGAAGACTCTTACTTCATTAAATTTTTAATTTGCGAATGAGGCAAAGCCTCTTACTTCATTAAATTTTTAATTAATCATGCTCACATTATGAATGTTGTGAGCAAATTAGAAACAAAGAGAATGATTATGTATTTTAGGCCCTACAATTGTCAACCCGAGAAACTCACACATGAATGTATGAGAGAAAAAAATGTAGAAGTTGCGAATAAGGCAAAGACATTTAATTTAATCATGAAAAATTAAATATTCATGTTCATGTTACTTTCGAAATGGCATAAACATACCCTAAAGTACAGGATATGGTTGGTTTAGTTTATTTTTCTCTTTTGCACCTAAAATACCCAAAAATGCGCATGACCATAAACATTTCATGAACTCAAACTCCTAACCCCATTTGCAACTTACACAATTTTTTATTCAAAAAAATATACAAGTTGTAAATAATCCCCACATGTAGAATCCATGTGGGGATTCCATTCTTGCCGCAATATGCTAATTTTATTACGTGCATGAAATATTAAGAGGATCCGCCATGCCCTATAGATTGGGGATCCAAATTCAAATGTCATGGAGTTTGTTGGCCAATTGACTAGTTCAACAAAATGTATAAGTTGTAAATAATCTCCACGTGTAGAATCCATGTGGGGATTCCATTCTTGCCGCAATATGCTAATTTTATTACGTGCATGAAATATTAAAAGGATCCGCCATGCCCTCTAGTTTGGGGATCCAAATTCAAATGTCATGGAATTTGTTGGCCAATTGACTAGTCCAAAAAAATGTACAAGTTGTAAATAATCCCCACATGTAGAATCCATGTGGGGATTCCATTCTTGCCGCAATATGCTAATTTTATTACGTGCATGAAATATTAAAAGGATCCGCCATGCCCTGTAGTTTGGGGATCCAAATTCAAATGTCATGGAATTTGTTGGCCAATTGACTAGTCCAAAAAAATGTACAAGTTGTAAATAATCTCCACATGTAGAATCCATGTGGGGATTCCATTCTTGCTGCAATATGCTAATTTTATTACGTGCATGAAATATTAAAAGGATCCGCCATGCCCTGTAGTTTGGGGATCCAAATTCAAATGTCATGGAATTTGTTGGCCAATTGACTAGTTTAAAAAAATGTACAAGTTGTAAATAATCCCCACATGTAGAATCCATGTGGGGATTCCATTCTTGCCGCAATATGCTAATTTTATTACGTGCATGAAATATTAAAAGGATCCGCCATGCCCTGTAGTTTGGGGATCCAAATTCAAATGTCATGGAATTTGTTGGCCAATTGACTAGTTTAAAAAAATGTACAAGTTGTAAATAATCCCCACATGTAGAATCCATGTGGGGATTCCATTCTTGCCGCAATATGCTAATTTTATTACGTGCATGAAATATTAAAAGGATCCGCCATGCCCTGTAGTTTGGGGATCCAAATTCAAATGTCATGGAATTTGTTGGCCAATTGACTAGTTCAACAAAATGTACAAGTTGTAAATAATCCCCACATGGGGAATCTACTTGAAATTATTCCTTAAAAACTTCGCAGGCACTAGTTTCTAAAGTTGTCATTTAAGGAGTATTTTTGAAAGCTTATTTATGGCCTTATATATTACTCCCTCTGCCCCAAAATGATCTTCCTGTTGGCCTTCTTTTTTTGTCCCAAAATGATTTTCTTGTTGTACTTTGGAAACTGCAAATTGGTCAAATTTAACATTTGGTTGGTTTCTAGGACTAACAAAGCAATTCCAAGCGATAGTTCCCCCTCCATTTATGCAATCACTAATCAAAAGACAAATAAAATGGTTGAAGGGGTCAATCAACACTTCTTGTTTTTATTTTTTGCATCTCTTTTTGAATATTATCTAATTGAAGGAGATGAAGGTTTGGGGAGGCAAAATATAGGTCTACATATGGTCTTTCACTTATACTAACTACCCACAAAATGACGACCTCACACTGAATAATTAAATAACCACTGGTGCTCCTTGAAAATACCCAAAAAATTTCACTTTTCAATAATCCAAAACTACACTTTACAAAGGGCTTCAAGACTCAAAGTTTCAAGGGCAATATGAGTGCACCAAACTCTTCATGTAATGCCAAACAGGCTTTAAAAATGTTATTTTTATTCTTAATCCAGAATATTTTGTCTAACAGGAAGATTATTTTGGGACGGAGGGAGTAGTTCTTTTATAGTTCTTTTGAACATTTTTAATTCTTAACTCATAATTTAACTTTCTAATGACATGCATAATGTAGAATGTTTTGGGGAGTATTCACTGCAGTAATTGAATGATCCAAACATTTGGTTCTGAATAGAGTAAATACGGCACAACTATTTTACTTCTGAGGAGTGCATCTTGTATTCCTTTGTCTAATGAATGATTCCGACGGTGATGAAAATGGATGATTTCTATAGTCACCTATATTCGTTGTGTAAGGGTTAAAGACCTGCTCTAATAAAATGGGTAAGTGTTTAGGATTTGTGCTCCTACATAAGGATTTGTGCTCCCGAGGAAGGATTTCTTGCTCCCGAGTGTTAAGGGTTTGTGCTCTCGGTAAAGGTTTGGGCTCCCCGGTAAGGGTTTGGGCTCCCCGGTAAGGTTTAGGGTATGAGTAAGGGTATGTTTTGCCGGGCAAATTTTTTGCTCCATGTTAAGGTTCTCTGCTGCAAGGTAAGGGTTTTAGCGCCCGGGTAAGGTTTTTGCTCCCGGATATAGGCTTTGGCTCCCGGGTATAGGCTTTGGCTGCCCGGATTTTGGTTTTGGCTTCTCGAAACAGGCTAGGGTTTCGTCGATACCCTCTTTCCTGCGTCCTCGTCGTGCTGCGTATTCCTCGTCGTTCTTCTTTTCTTCTGTGCGTGCTTGTCAGAGTTTGATCCCGTCTTTTCCTCCTGGATTGTGCTTTGTGGTACGCTGCGTTTGTGCGACTTCGATTTCCTCTTTTCCTCCTCGTTCTGCTTCGTGATGCGCCTACGGTGATTCGACGGAGGAGGGACACCGTCGGAGGGTCGGGCGTGTGATTTTTAGAGAAGAGTGCGTCTGTATTGTTTTGCGGAAGAGTGCGTGTGGAGGAGGGACACCGTCAGACAGACTCCGTGCTGCGTCGGGGGCGTCAAATTTTGCGAAAGAGTGTGCGGCGTCGGGTGTTGCGATTTCATCAGGAGCGGAAGAGGATCACAAGACTTCCGCGGAAGAGGGATATTGCGCGTGTGATTTTGCGGAAGAGTGCATCGAATTTGAGTTTGTCGAATTCGCAGAAGAAGCCAGGTATTGCATCGAGTTTCTATTTTTGTAACATTGTCTTCTGTTGTCATACACTTGCGCTTGATTTCTGAGTTTTTGATTTTGTATTCATGGGTGCTCGATTTTAGAGTTTTTGATTTTGTATTCATGAATTTTGGCTTACCCTAAACCTTGTGAAGAATGTGTTTCGTGTTTTCTTAGAACTTGCGGACTGCATTCAGAATTTTGGTTTAGATTGTTCTTCGTGCTTTGTTCCTCCTGTCGTGCTTTGTTCCTTTTGGATTCTGCTTCGGTGCAAAGTTTCGGGTTTGGATTGTTCTTGGTGGAGGTGGTGGAATGGGAAAAACGTAGAACGTCGTGTCTTTTGAATATTGTGTTCTTAGTTTTCTTAAACCTGCGTCTAATTTGATTATACTCAGAGTCCGTGGATACATGAATTTATTCAAATTTGTTCAAAATTGTTCACAAGTTTTTATTGTGGGATTGATCTTCTTTATTAACGGGAACTCAAAGCTTGTATTGCTTCGAATGTGCAGGTTTCAGTTCGCAACATAAAGGAAATCAAGGACTTCTTCACCTTCTTCACTGCAGGTATGCTCCAGTTGATCGCTTAGGGTTTAGGGTCTTGCTGATCGCTTAGGATCTTGTTGATCGTTAAGGGTTTAGGATTTAGCATGAGAGCGTAGGGATGTATTTCGGTGAAACTCTAGAAATTCAGACTAGGGATTAGTAAAAATAAAAATCATCCGCAGGTTAGGTCGATGACAGTTCAGGTCGATTATCAAGGTCAAAAAACAGGAACGCATAAAACAATTGAAGTAATAATAATGTTATTCAGGTCGACCCGACCTGAAAAGACGTCAGTTGCGATAATCACAAACAAAACCGCGACAGAACAAACCAAATATCATTGCAGAGAGCAAAATAATAACAACCATCCACAACAATTCAGGTCGATTCGACCTGAACGAGAAAAAACAAAGCAAAGTTAAAGAGAAACAAGGCATTCAGGTCGACTTGACCTGAATAACGAAGCAGCAATCAAGCTCTAGGACCACTGTCAAACCAAATAAATCGGCTATACAACGTGCCCAAATCTAAAAGACAGGTACCATCATAAAACAAGCAAGACAAAAAACCAACTGAATATTTTAGGTCGACTCGATCTAAAACAACCTAACCTATACAGAGAGTGGGGAGAGAAATCAATATGATCAAATAACAGACAAAACATGTACTGGAAAAGAGAATAGGAGAAAGTACAGCACTAAACATATTATGACACAGACTGAACTAACTAAACAATAACCTGATTAGATCGAGTCGACCTAAAAAGAGTTCCCTGGACAGTAAATACCCACGGAATAATGATACCAGCCAACAAATAGTAGCAAAAAGAAACACTGCGTGAATGATGCATGGTCTTTATAAAATCGTCGACACGCGATAATCAGCTCGACTCGACCTGAATGTAACAAGTGTGTATGAACAATGTTCTGCAGGATGGAAGACCAGATATTAAAGCTGGAGGCATTTTACAAGAGATGCGCGAACTTCAATGTCGAGGAGGATAGAGATGACTTCGACCAAGAAGGGGAATACTGGGAGTTCCAGAACCCAGACAGGGTTCAGTTCTGGAGTCTGAACATGATTCCGTTCAAGAATATCATATGCTTCGCCGTGAAGTACAAGGAAATCGAGCCGTACTTCCCGATATCCTATGAAGAAGAAATTAAGGAAATTGTCCACGACCTCGGGCCAATAATTAAAATTCACTGCAAGACAGCACAGACAGGAGTAAAGGAAGAAGACCAGTATCACTTCACGCTGGTTCTTGATTCCTCAAAGGTAGAGTTCAACATCTCGCACTTCATACGGTCCCTGGAACCAACAGACTACCGAACAGAGATCCCGGAACTAGAGAAGAAAATTGACCTTGGCTTCTTCAAGTTGACTAGCGGGAAGACTGTCGTCGGGAAGAGCTTGTGCGCTAAGCTCAGGATTCTCTTTGTCGACTTTGTTGTACTGAAGGCAAAACTCCAAGCAAAGCAGAAGGACATGACCCCGCGGTTGGTCTCCACTGAGAGCCCGAGCGCAGTAGAAGGGCAGGGGTCAATGGGAACTCCAGGAACGCAACAGAGTCGCGGTACAAGAAGGAGCAAGCAAGCGGGCACAACTCATTCAGGCCGAAGGAAAAGCAACCTAGCATCGCTGTCAGAAATCGTCCCACTCGACAAGGAAACAAGCGTGTCTGCAGCTGGAGAACAAAGCTTCGTGTCCGTGGTGACTGATGTACCTGCCGCATACGACTCGAAGCGAAAACATGATTACGACGCCTCCACGGCTGCGTACAAAGCGTACTGGAAGAATTGCACAGACGCATACGTCTTCGACAGGGAGGAGAAAAAGACTATACCCATTGACCAACTGAGTGAGGCACCTGCACATCTTAACATACGGAGCCATGAGCAAAGATTGGCCGAGGACGTCATGACGTTTCTGTGGGAGATGCCTGACAAGTCCACAAAGCAAACACTATGTGTGATGCCCGTGGATCAGAATGAGAAACCCACACCCGATCAGTGGCCACTCCTGAAGAACAACAAGTTCTACATCATCAACGGCCAACACAGTGTAACTGCGAGCAAGCTGATGGTCGCAAAGGGACTCGACGAAGAGATTGTGAAGCACTTCCGCCAGTGGGAGTGCTACGTGGTCTGGTCATCAGATGGTGAAAAGCTCCGTGCCATCTCCGCGTACTACAACCGAGTGAATCACTTTGTTGCCATGAAGCCGTCATGGTCCACAAACATCCTCGGAGCGACGAAGGTCTGGGAAATTATAGGGAGACCCAGAAATCCCAAAGAAGTTGCACCGGTTGGAAAGAAATCCAACGCCAGGAGAAATGCGGACAACAAACTGAACAAGACAATGTTCAAGGTAAGCACTTCAGGTCGGCTCGATCTGAACTGCAGAACATACTCAATTCGTATCATTACGCAAGAGTACAATTATGGTCGACTCGACCTGAACCTAGCTTACTAACTACTCCGTGGTGCATCTTGCTCATGCAAGAATTCTCCTTGGCAATGTACAAGCGATTCGCCATGCTCGATGTTGTGAAGGCCCAGAAGGCAGCAAAGGGTAAAGACGCAGAAGAGAAACTAAAGATTGTGAACGAGCTCAAGATTATAACCGCTCCCGATGATGTCTTCAGTCTCTGGAGTGAGGTGATTTCCAGCGCAGCGCACGGGGAGCTCATGGACCCAGACACCCGCATGAAGTTCAACGCGAGAACAACCTGGAAGTCGGAGAGCGGGAACTTGACCCATGAATTCTTCAAGTGGCTTGGTAATCTCTCGCTGTATGACCTGACGAAGCTGGCCAAGCACATCCTGCACCAGGAGCCAGGAAGAAAGAACAAGAAGTATCCGAAGGTGACAATAAAACTCATCACAGGGGTGCTCGAGAGCTGCTACACATGCAAGGAGTGGGTGGAGCGCCGGAAGCACAAATACCTCGTGAAGCGGGCATTGCATCTCGTGGACACGACACTGGGACTAATGAACGCCGTGGACGAGTTGAACGTGGAGAAGTGGAGGCAGTTCAAGAAAAGCCGAAACTTCACGAGTGCCACGATGAACGTCCTTCTCGAGCAACCTAGAGACGATTACTAGGCCAAAGCCAAGCAGCCAAGAGCCAAGAACAAATCCGTGGAGGAAATGTCACCGTACGCGGCCCAATTCTTCAAGGTGTTCCTTGAGCGCAGGAATAACTTCGTGCCGCCAATGTCAGCCGCTCACTACCGACCGTATGACATAAACTCAGAAGAGCACCAGGATTGGCCAAAGGGGACGATGACTGCCGAGCACTTGAAGAACATGGTATTCGGTGTATGGGACTTGAGGTACACACCTATCGTCCTGAACAAGGAGAAGTGCACGCCGTCTTACCCGTTCTTCACAGCTGCCTTAAAATCGTTCCAGGAGAAGGGTCAACCGCACCTTGAGGACGTCCGCAATTGGCTTTTGATAGCGTCGGACATGACGGAGCACACGCAACTTCTCCACTACATCGAGTCCAATGATGTGTTGAAGGAGTACAAGATGACATTCTCGGACTACATGCCAGCAAGTCAAGAAAGGATGGGCGACTACTCCGTCACCAATAAGAAGGCGGTCGAGAAAATTCATCTCACATTCCTTCAGAGCCCGAACAACAGGAGCTATGTCGACCTCAGGGCATCGTATGAAGCGCCCAATACAGATACATACACGAAGCCGCGGCTGTACAATGAGCTCGAATTCAGAATCAACAACACAGAGCTGCGGATGGAGTTCTATATCCATATTCTTCGAAAATTTTGCGTACTTGGGGCGAACGTTCTGTCACTCTTCGCTGGGTCGAAATTCACGTGTGCTGCAATGGTAAGTAATACTCCCATTCACGTTCATTGGTAATATATCCGGTCTGTCAATCAGGTCGAGTCGACCTGAAATAAACTGCTTGTCACTCTCGTTCAGCTCGACCCGATCTGAATGGTAAATCTGCAATTGACTGTGTATGTTTCGTTCCGTCAGATGAGCAAGCTCACAGTGTTTGCGGTGGGGGACTCGGATGAGTCCGACGACTGGACACGGATTGCGAGCGCGGCTAAGATTCTTGACAAGAACGACTTCCTACCATCCGGCTATTTTGTTGACGAGGCCATGTATCCGAAGAGGCCTCATCGGTCAGGGACGCCGTCATTGTCAAAGAGGAAGGGGAAGGCGGTGGCAGAAGCCAGTTGAACACCATCCAGGCAGTCGCAGCCTGCAGCAAATGAAAATATTGACATCTCATCGGACAGTGACCACGAGCTGAACGACAATGTCGACGATGATGATGTACCAACTGAGCAGACTACACCAACGGTGTTTGGTTCACAAAGCATCCGGGGATCGTCGGCTTCATCCGGACAGCTCATAGGACGCAGCCGTCACCCTCGCCGTCGCCCACAGCTCGAGAGAAGAAGAGGCGGAGAATGAATGAGGAAGACGATATCAGAGAGGCGGAGATTCAACAACTCAGAAAGGACCGGATAGATGACCGCAGGTCCAACCTGGAGATGTTTGCAGAGAGTGCGAGGCAAATGGAGGAGTTAAAGAAGTTGTTCCTGGTGCAACAACAGCAGTCTGCCAACCAATTTCAGACCATCATGCACCATGTGGGTGCAATCCAACCTCTCGCGTCTATGCAGCCAGGGGGTCAGCAGCTGCTCCTCCAAGGTCCAGCAGGAGGATTCAATAATAGTGGATCATCAAATTTACTGGTGGAGCCCGGAGTACAAATCATGTCTGCACCTCCTCCTCCTCCACTTGCACCTTCGACTGGAGAATTCGTGGTTCCCGCCCCGCCTCCTCCTCAATTCGCATGCCCGGAGACACCGACACCACCTGCAGAGGATATGGAAGTGCATAGCGAGGTTGCTGGTAGTGAGCCTGCAACCATTTCCGTCCCCGATGATGTCACGGCCCAAGAGCACACCGCTGTCAATGTAGACCAAGAGAGTGCTCCACTGGCCGGTCCAGATCCCCCTGCAGGTTAATTTGTAAATATCGCTCGATGTCAATTGTATAGATTTAGCTCGACTCGAGCTGATTTGTAGAATAGGATGAACATGGATGTAGATTTTCAGGTTGACGAACAATCATTTTTTGGCAGATCACTAGTAGTGGACATAACCACTGAGTTCTCATTTTGAAAATCAATTTTGTACTTACTTCATTTCGATATGATGAAATACACCGATGTCTTACGGATTTCTTTCTTGGCAATTTCTGAACTACAGAGGCACTTGTCTTGATTCCACCAACATCTCCAAAGCGTATCCCTATTGCTGAAATTCCACATGCGATCGCTGCCGCCGTGGAAAATCGTGGACCTCCGGGTGATGACACCTCTATTCCGGACGCGGTGCTCTTGGAGATTCCGTTGGCGAAACCCGCTCAACAACTGACTTCTCCAAAGGAGCAGGTAATTTTGCGTTCTCGTCGGTTAAATTTCCGGGGCTGGATGACTTCATTTTGTTCTTTTATTTGGACAGTAGGTCGTCCTCTTTAGTTCTTCCTTGATGTCCAGATTGTGTCGAAATGTGTCAGTGCAGCGTAGTAACTGGCTGCACATTTGTATGTTTGATAGCAGGGACCGGATGTTCCATGTCCTCGAGGAAAATCGATGGAGGTAGACCGTCCTTTGACGTCCAAGGTGCCGGAGAAGTGGCTCAACGTTGTCCTGGACTTGAATGGAATTTTGTGTGTTTGTGAAGATGCGAAGTCAAAGGGCTCGTACTTTCACGCCCGTGATGTGACGCAGCCGCACTCAGCCACCATTCTGACGTTAGTGGGACCGAAGTCAATCTGGGTCCGCCCAAATTGCGCTGAGTTCCTCCGTGAGTTAGGACGCATAGCATTTGTTTCTATTTGGAGCTCCATGAAGAAGTCCACCACAGAAGAGGTTTGCTTGTACCTATTTGAGGGTCAGGAGTACCCATCGTTTGTTCTCGGACAGGACTCCTGCACGAAATTAAAGTACAGAAATGATTTCGGGTGCATCGGGACTTTTAGTGAACCGGGCACAAATAAAGATCTCTTCCTCAAGAACATGAGTACCTTGTTCAAGGGATACCGAGGGAAATTCAACCATGAAAATACAATTGCAGTTGATGACAGCCCAGCGAAGCACGTGATGAACAAGACCGAGAATGTCATTCTCCCGGACTCTTGGAATTACAAGGGACATGGTCCAAAGGACACGTTTCTGCTCAACGTCTTGTTGCCGTGGTTAAAGCGTCTGACAGACGCTCGGGACATAGGATTGAAGTCATTCCGGGAGACTAGCAAAGAGAAAATTGGGAGGAGGATGCTCTGCGACGAACGAAGTCGTCGCACTTACAATAGCATTTTGAATGCAATGCGAGTTTCAGAGAATTTACGATAGGGTAGTGCACTGTATGTATCGATAGTGTAGTTCAGGTCGGCTCGATCTATTAGGCACCTAAATAAGCAAATGTATATTCCTGTGCGCTTTAGCTCGCATCGACCTGATACATGATACCTTATCTCACGTACTAACTCACGTACTCGTTCAACTTTGTATCCACATATATCGTGAAATAAAATGATTAGATATGGTTTTAAAATATGACTTCTGTTCTGATTTCAAGTCTTGTCCATCTTACTTGTTGAGCGGTCTGCTGCCTTCGCCTAGGATATTTGAGACTGCATTTATTTTGTGGGCTTTGCTTTGCTAATCTCACGTGATAATATCTCTTACTGTGTGTTGTTCTCAGAAAATGCGTTTCTCCCCATCTCCGCTCATGAATGCTAGCCTCACTTGTACGGCGTCGGCTGATTCCATCCTAGACTATGGACAAAACGCAATTTTGAGTACAGGAAACTTCCTTTGCTCGGCGGCAACAGCTAATTCCACGATGGATTATTCTCCTAGGCCTCTTGAGGATGGTGTGGTAGACAGTCCTCCGAGTGGAACTCCTTGTCTGCCTAAATCCTGCTTCCCTTCTCCACTAAAATCTAGAGGTGTTTTCGCTTCGCAGATGTCACCGTCTACCTCCAACAGAACACCACAGAGGAAATTGTACAAGAACGTCATGTCACCAGTGTTAGCGTTGTCACCAGTGTTAGAAGTGCCACGTGAATTGTGCAAAGAGAAGGTTTCTATCCAGTCTGACGTGCCCTCAATTCCTCGGCCACGAACTCTTGTCCTAGGAGTAAGAAAGACCAAAACGCATAGCGGACTCGTGACCAGGAGTTTCGCTTCTCCATTTTTTGACCGGTGGGATCAAAAGTTCTTAGAACTACAGAGGCAACAAGCACGACGGGAGTACAAACAAGCTAGTAATGGATATAGCCGCGGGCCAGAAATTAGGAAGGCCATGGAGAAGCTCAAGAGTAAGTCGCACATATAGGAGATGTTCATATGGTAGAGTCATAGTCTAGAGGTACACAAGCTATCTGCACATATTACATACATTGCCATGCTGCAGTGAATCACACTCGCAGTAATTACCAACACTGTGAAAAAAGTTTAGAAGGCGTTTACATCGGATAATATCACACGATTGTATAAAACAATCAAGTGTAATTGGAATGACACAATTGTATGAATTTTGTGTCCTCTTCTTCATACTATATAGACAGCCACGTACTTGTTAATGGTACTAGTTCATTGTTTCACGCTAATATCTACTATATCTTGATGCATTATAGGTCAATTACTTGGTCACAACATCTCCCAATTCAGTGGAAACCTCTCATTTTAATGAATATAACGTTAGTGGAACATTGGCTTCTCCAAGTGATCGATCTTCTATTTGACCAACTGCGGATCTCAAAACCGGATCAGAAAAGTCTCCTTCCTTTGGCTCTCCCAGTTCCACTATAGGTTTTGGAAAATCGAAATCTACCTCAGTCATCCCGCCAAACTCTCCAACTAAATTGATAGATGTGACAGAAGAATCTTCTGGATCTGACCAATCCATAATGTATCCATCCGATTCACTTGTCTCCCCTTGGTGTTCTTCATTCTTCCAAGGAATCCGGATATTGGGTTTACCAATAACAAATTCCTTGTGTCCCCAATCTACAATCACTCTTGCAGAATATAACCAAGGTCTTCCAAGCAACAAAGGAAATGGTCTTCCTTTGTCTACTCGGATAATAACAAAGTTAAGGAGATAGGTTACCTTCCCAATCCGGGTTGGTACTTGAAAAAGCCTTCCCACCGGAACGACCCTCGATTGATCCGCCATCCTCAATACTTGGTCTGTGGCCTCGAAAGAAGTAAATCCCAAGTCGAAAGCCGTATCCTCCAACATCAGATTCACTCCCGATCCTCCATCTACCAAAACTTTAAGAATGGAACATCCTTCAATCTCCACGGCAAGCTCCGGTGGTTTGTAGTCTTCAACTTGGGCAAAGTTAACTGCTACAGCCGGAAGCTTAAATCTCCGTTTCCTTCTCTTGGTCCAGGCATCCCGGATCAGCTTTTGATAGTTGGCATTATCATGTAGAAGTTGCCCAATAGTAACATTAGCCTTCTAATCCTTGATGTCCTGCAAAATGTCATAATTGTTTTCCGTCTTCTCTGGTTCAATGAAAATTGGGGTGTCATTAAACCTGACTTTTGGCTGTGAAGTTGGTAAACCAGAAACCGGAACTTGTCTATCCTACGGAATTCCTAAGTTCCTGTCTAATTTCCTCACTAATATCCTCGGGAATACTCTTGGGGTGTACCCCATTTTCTGAGGTTGCTACGGGTTGAGATTGAGCAGATTCATTGAAGTGATTAGAATCACTTGAATCCGCTTTCTCTCTTCTACTTTTTCTACTTTCCGTTCTAATTCTACCTCTATTCCTAGCTTCTCTCCGATTCTTGGTGGAGCTACGGGTTCCTACTCTATGAACTGACTCTCCTACTCTATCCAATAGCCCCACCCCTACGAGTCATTTATCCGGGTTTTCAATTCCGGTTTTAGATCCGTAGTTGAGTGCTGTCTGATCTCTAGGAGGAGCCTCTACCTGTTTATAGATAACCCTATTTTGTTGTGGCTTCTGATACTCGGAAGCATTATGACCATACTCATGGCAATTCTGACATGGTAAAATCATAGGACCTCCACTGGAAGAATAACCGGTCTTTCACAACCGACTCAAATGCAACTATGTGTCCTATTCAACTACTCTGCAACTATATCCCTCTGTATTTGCACCAGATTTGACGACTATATTGTTATAGTTGCTAAGTAGTTGTAGAATGAAAAGTAGGATTACGGAAGTGTAACTGAGAATTTACTGTGAGGTATTCTACATCCGATATTCATCATAGTTGTTGATATGGACACCTGTACGCTAGGGTTCAACTAAAAACTTATTCGAATTCAACTAAAGAAGGACTAGAATGCAACTGGAAAGAACAACCAAAGTGCAACTAGAGAATGACTTGCATGCAACTAGAAATTGACTCTCATGCAATTATAGAGTGACTCATATGCAACTACAGAACTGACTGTGAGGTTTTTTACATCTGACATTCATCATAGTTGCTGATGTGGACACCTGTACGCTAGGGTTCGACTAAAAACTTATTCAAATTCAACTAAAGAAGGACTAGAATGCAACTAGAAAGAACGACCAAAATGCAACTAGAGAATGACTCACATGCAACTAGAAATTGACTCTCATGCAATTATAGAGTGACTCATATGCAACTACAGAACTGACTGTGAGGTTTTTTACATCTGACATTCATCATAGTTGCTGATGTGGACACCTGTACGCTAGGGTTCGACTAAAAACTTATTCAAATTCAACTAAAGAAGGACTAGAATGCAACTAGAAAGAACGACCAAAATGCAACTAGAGAATGACTCACATGCAACTAGAAATTGACTCTCATGCAATTATAGAGTGACTCATATGCAACTACAGAACTGACTGTGAGGTTTTCTACATCTGACATTCATCATAGTTGCTGATGTGGACACCTGTACGCTAGGGTTCAACTAAAAACTGATTAATATTCAACTAAAGAAGGACTAGAATGCAACTAGAAAGAACAACTGACATGCAACTAAAGAATGACTCGCATGCAACTAGAAATTGACTCTCATGCAATTATAGAGTGACTCATATGCAACTACAGAACTTAATGTAAGGTATTCTACATCCGATGTTCATCATAGTTGCTGATGTGGACAACTTCACGCTAGGTTCAACTAAAAACTGATTAGTATTCAACTAAAGAAGGACTAGAATGCAACTAGAAAGAACAACCGACATGCAACTAAAGAATGACTCGCATGCAACTAGAAATTGACTCTTATGCAACTATAGAGTGACTCATATGCAACTAGAGAACAACTAGCATGCAGGTACAGAACAACTACCATGCAACTATGAAATAACTAACATGCAACTACAGAGCAACTGGAATGCAACTAGAAAACAATTAGAGTTTGTTTAGAAAATGACTATATTATTGTCTAGAATTTGACTAGAATTCAACTATTAAAACAACTAGATTTCAACTTTAAAACAAATATAGTTTAAGTTCTTTGTGAAAATGTTATAGAATTAGTTGTGTACGGACTGTAGTTACAACCTCGCTTTGCTAAACAATTGTGTCTGTAAGTTCACTATGAGTTCACTATATGATGCAATCTAACATTTTTGTACACCAAGTTGGACCAAAGTTAATGAATGATCACACTTCAAGAGATCAAATAAGCATGCCTTATGATATTATTCACCTATAGTCTATGAAGGATCACTTCATTTCTGATTGCCTCTTTCTTTTATAGAAAGCTAACAACTACATACAATTTTGTAATAAATTTGTTTGGACTAAAGAACATTGTGAAGATAGTATCAAAGTTGAAAACAAAAAATGAATATTTCCCATGAATGCTCTTAATATCTTGCAGATGCTAAGAGATTGTCCTCTACAGATAATTCTATAGCTCCAACCAGAGACGGGACAGTAGGTAGAGGAGGCACATCCTCTGGAGCAACTAGACCAGAAGTTTGTACAGTGGTGCTCATGATTACATCTGATGTGCCTACAAATTCTCATCGAGCACGAGGTTGCTTATGTAATACTACTTTCCAACCTTCTTTCCTAAGCACATCATTAGCAAAAAACACTTGGATTGCTTGGCTTGAAAAAATAAAAGGATCAAGCATCTTCCGCATTTTGTGGCGGAAGTTCACTACAAGGAAACCATCGTCATCCCTAATGTATGTTGGATTTCCTCGATTGTCTGTTTTTTTCACCCATTCACACCGCATTAGTATCACGGGATTGCTAAGACATCCATAATCTAGTTTCAATATATCTTTCAATACTCCGACGTAGTGCATTGACACGCCTCAAAGATCAGGAGCTGGAATTTGGAACATAGATGCAACACCGCAATCATATGTTTGCAATTGGTTAAAAAAGAGTTATCATCAACCCTGAAATGATTTTCAAAAGCTCTCATACGAGAATATCGATGTGCCTTTTACGATGGTCTCTTGGATAATAACATCCTATCTCTGTCCTCCAGAATATGACATTACATGTTTTTCAGCCCCTGTGGAGGGCTGCGAGTTCCCCAGGGTTCCCAGACTCCGAAATTGTCTCGAATTGCGTTGCAGCAGCTGCGTGACATGGCACAGCGACTGCCACGTCATACAAAAAAATAAAAAATAAAAAATTTCGTCTTGTTTTTCCATTTTAAGATTTTAAGATTTTTTTTTTTTTGAAATTTTTTTGAAATTTTTTTTTTCTGACAGCGGCCGTTCTTTTGCTACCGGGGGAACAGCGCCGGGAACAGGCCCGGAACGGCCCTCCAGACCCCCCCAAAACCATCTAATGGCATCAGCATTACTATTGCATTACTATTGCAAACAACTGTTCTTATCCACACATCAAGCGGTGCTATACTTGGATCAATTTCACACTCTTCCTTCCACTTCTTGCACATGCAAGATAGAAGTTCAAAATCACAAATGTAAAGATTTCCTAGTAGCAAATACTATAGATGGTCAATTCCATCCAACTACCTCAGACATTAATTTTGAAGTGACAATACTTGCATTTTAGTTGCATTCTAGTTGCATTCTAGTTGCAATATTCTTTGTGCACGATTGTGGCGTCGACTTGAAGATGAAGTGTCGGATTTGCCTATCTTGGTTCTTGCAGTTTGGGAAGTGAGGGCTGTTGCGGAGTCTTCTGCGGTCTGCGAGCCAAATATTGTACATTCCCTCAATCCCTCTCTGTCGACACATATTCTGGAGATGGAAGAATTGAGCCAAAGAAATTCTATGCAATGAGAAGGGGGTTCCGACCTAGAGTGTATGATAATTGGAAGACGTGTAAGCGGCAAGTAAATGGTTATAAGGGTCAGGAGTTCAAAAGTTTTAAGACTTTGAAAGAGGCACAGAGTTATCTAGCAAAACTAGACCACTAGGTTTTGGAATGAAAGTTCGTCGTAGAGGCATCGATGAGATTGAGTAACTTTATGCATTCAATAAACTTGATCCGTCCAAGTAGCTTGGTCATGATGTCAACTGGCTGTTTGTCTGTTGGTGTGTATAATACCTCGATTTGTTGTTTCTTGACCATATCAGCGTCACTGTAGCTTGTAAGAAGCTACCGCATTTTGTTTTTTCTCCATCTCGAGAATCCATCTTGCGTTTTTTCTCATCCTTCTCTCTGGTGATCCTCAGTTCCTCACTGCATTGCATTACTCTTGATGCCATTGTTATTTCTCTATAGAATCTTTTAGTCATGTAATAAAATAAACAAATACGATATGTAGTGGTATTTGTCATGATCACTTGGTGTAAAAATACAATCTTTTTTTGAGTGCATAGTAAGATTGATTTATTGATGTCAACATTGGGTGTAGGATTTTGTGCGACATTGTTTGCAAGGCACTGATAGTGATATGGGTTGGCTTGCAGGACACCTGATATTTCTAAGATGCATCATGATGACAGTAGTGACCTGAAAGTGGTTGCGGAGGTTCTGAAGAGAGTATACGAGGTATGTGCATTATAATTTGGAGAGATTAGTAAAGATTTTCAGCAAGCATGCTGTTCAGGAATATGTTTGAGCACAGTTTTTTAGCAAACATGCATCAACAAACATACAACGGTTTCAGCAAATATGTTCCGAAACGTTGGACAACGTTTTGTAGCAACGTTGAGACCCTGATGAACCCTAAATCCCTCGTTTTCTTGTAGTGTACTTGGGAATGGTGTGTTTGTTCAGGAGAGTGAGTTTGTATTTGAATTATTTTGACATGATCTCACCTCTATTATTTCTTATCTGCAATCAAACCTCTCTAATTATACACTTTGTAATTGCACATTCAGTATACAGTAAATCTTGAGAATCTTTGAAGAGATTAAGAATTTTATGTAAAATAAATAGGAATTCCAAGTCTCATCCCTCCATCCATCCAAAGTAAGTTGCAACTCTCATCTCTCTCATCCATCCATCCTACTAGGGTTCTGCAAGTAGAGGGTTCTGTGAGCGGAACGGAGGGTTCTACAAGCGGAGCAGAGGATTCAGCGAGTAGAGCGGAGGATTCTGTGCGAGAGGAGGGTTCTGCGAGCGGAGCGGAGTTTACATGGAGCAGAAGCTTGCGGTGGAGGTCTTTCTCTGCGAGAGTTTTTGGCTTCCTTAGGCTTCAAATGGAAATGTTTTCAGGGTCATCAGAATGGTACGCATTTGTAAGCCTTTGTGCCTTTATGTTTATTAGGGTTTTGGGTTATTACATGAAACTGTTTATCAGGGAATAAACTAACTCTGCAAGGACGCCTAAACCCTAAAGTGGCTGATAAATGACTTCTAAGAGTAGTGTAGAAATGATGAATGCATCTATTGATTTAGAAATTAAATCATTTTTGGTGAAGTACTTTGGTGATAGGTGTAGTCCTAACTCTTAAGCAAGAACTCATGGAACTAATGTTTTGTGTGGAATTGGCTATGCCATTTACAATTAATGATAATGGTTTTCAAGTTTGTAGAGTTTGTGAGATTTTGAACTATTCAAGCCAATTTGCAAACAATATAGAACAATAGTTTTCTTTATGTATTCTTTTGTGCTAGCGATAGAAAGAGTTCTTGAAGAGTTGCGTGAAGTAGTAATTGTTCATTGAACCATTATCTTGACTTCTTAGGTAGGTGAATGAGAATCGTTTGGCACGGATTCTATTGACTATAAAAAAATGGAGAGGGAATTGTGTCGAGATGTTAGAGTGGTGGAGCGAGCAGTACAAGTACAACCTATGAAAGCAACATCAAAGGAATTGTAAGGGCCTCTCTAAAATTAGGAGATTGTCTTTAGTCTTCCAATGATGTTTAAGATTAGGTGGTCGCAATGTTTTTGTTTCGTAGTATTTCAATAGTTTTTGTAAGAAGTTGCTGTAGCATTATAGAGGTAATTGAAGTTGCAAACTAGTTGCCATGTAGTTGCTATGTAGTTGCAAGCTAGCTGCCAATTAGTTGCCATGTAGTTGCAAGCTAGTTGGCATGCAGTTGCTACTTGCCATGTAGTTGCAAAATAGACACAACATAGCATAGTATCTGAAGTAATGTCAGAAATCTTCATGTATTATGTGGCTCCAAAAATAAATGATTGTTTTTATATCTTTTTCCTTTAAAGCTATAATGTTGGTTGGTTTGTAGGGAAGCTTCAATTGCAAAGCGCAAAAGTGTGCAAGAACAGCATACTCGAGCTCCAGCATTGCCCATACAAAAGAATGCCAGAGTTAGCAGTGAAGCCCTAAAAGCTATCAGTGAAGATGCAAGTGCTGAAGATGACATGTCGGCTTCAGAGGACTCTCACAACACTGAAGAAGATGAGTTGAATTTTTTTTATGAAAGTTAACTTCTTTTAAAGAAAACAAAGGTTCAGTGATAAGAATTTTCTCTTTTGTACATTACTTTTAATACTACTAATGTTGTTGTATTCTTTTAGAGAATGAAGACAATCAATTTGAAGAGGATGATAGTCGCGTATATGGAAAAGCCTTTGGTAGCAGAAAGAGATCCTCGCCTTCTCATTATGGTGGATTTGCAAGACAACCAATGCACCAAAGCCCAGCTGGACAATGGCAGTGGCAATGGGTACCACCACAGTCCATACCACCACCACCTACTGAACCTCCACAACGGGCAATGGTTGAATTTCATGTTCTCCCTATTTTAGCTTTGTGGCAAGGGCATGTACAATCACAAGAAGTGGTGTGTCAGTCAGAGAGTGGTGGAAGTTCTACTAGGCGCAAGAAGTACAGAGAGTTAGAGAAGAAAGCAGAAAAAAGAAGCAATAATGGCAAAAGACCAAATGAATTACATGTGAAGTCAAATGGTCAAATTGATGCCTCTTCTTCTGGGAAGACTACTTGGGACCGAACTATGAGGGCCTTTGCCCCTTTGATACTTGATATGAGTGTTATTCACTAGAATAAACACAGGCCACAAACTTTGAAAAAGCTCAGAGATATTATGGATCTTGAGTTTGAATATGTGGGGAATTCCCTTAGCAGCACGGGTTTTTGGAATGCAGTGCAAACTAGTAGTATGTGAATTAGTTCTTAGTTGCAAACTAGTTGTACCTGAGTCAGCTCTCAGTTGCAAACTAGTTGTATATGGGTCAGCTCTTAGTTGCAAACTAGTTGTATGTGAGTTAGTCTTCAGTAGCAAACTAGTTGTATGTCAGTTGGCCTTAAGTTGGCTTTGAGTTGCAAATTAGATGTATGTGAGTCAGTTTTCAGTTGTAAACTAATTGTATGGGAGTTGGCTTCGAGTTGCAACGTAGTTGCTCTTGAGTTGGCTCTGAGTTGCGAACTAGTTGCCTATGAGTAGGCCTTCTTTTGCAAAAGAGTTGTTTTTGAGTTGACTTTGAGTTGCAAACTAGTTGTATGTAAGTTGGTTTAGAGTTGCAAACTATTTCCAGATGAGTTGGCTTAAAGTGGCAAACTAGTTGCATCTGAGTTGGCTTTGAGTTGCAAACTAGTTTTATGTAAGTTGGCTTTGAGTTGAAGACTAGTTGCATCTGAGTTGGCTCTGAGTTGGAAATTGGTAGCATATAAGTTGGCAATGTGTTGCAAACGAGTTGCCCGAGGCAAGGTTTTTTTAGCAAATGAGTTGTACGGAAGTTGGCATTGAGTTTCAAACTAGTTGTATATGAGTTGGCTTTGAGTTCCAAATGAGTTGTATGTGAGTTGGTTTTGAGTTGCAAATTAATTGTATGTGAGTTGACTATTAGTTGCATAGGAGCTATATAGAAGTTGCTTAGAAGTAGCAAAGGAGTAGCACATGAGTTGGAAACTTGTCGCATAAAAGTCGCACAGTTGATGAGTAGCTTGACACATCAGAAACTAGTCGCAAATCCAAATGTAGTTGCATAGTAGTGGCAAAGAAGTCATACATCAACACAGTCAAGTTGCAAAGAAGTTGTGAACAAGTTGCATATGATAAGTCATATGCGAGTGTATGTTGTTGCAAAGAAGTCGACTACAAGTGCCTAAAGTATCAAATGTAGGACCTGACCTTACGTGGCAGTAAACTCCACATCAGAACAATTCGTCGATGAAGTTTTTTTAATACTATCCAATGACATGAAAAAATTGCGACTACACTACAACTCATGCAACTTGTCCACTGCAACTACGGGCTCCAGATTATCACCTAGTTGCAAACGACGTATGCAACTACAAAATGAGTTGCACAGTGCAGTCGCAGAACCCCTCGTTTTCTTGTAGTGCTCCTTGCCCACCCTTGAACATACAATTGTTTGCATAGTGACCCGAACTTCCGCAATTAAAGCAAAACCCGTAAGGTTTTGGTTGAGACATCATACCTAGGTTCATCCCTATTGGAACAGACCTCGGAATGATATTGGCTTTCATCAACTGATCCGGAGGTCTTCCTCGTCCATAAGTCGGTTGAATCTGGAAAATAGGATTTAGATCCTCTTCTTCCTCGTCCTCCGGCATGGTGATGTAGACTTCTTCCTCCGGATTCATGTAATGGACCCGTCTTGCATAGGGTCTATTACACTCATTCGGAAAATGTCCTGCTTCTTCACATCTTGGGCACCAAACATTTGCTCTGCTTGTGGGAACTGTCCGCCTTGGAATCCGGTTCCTTGCCATGTTGACTTTTAAAGCTCGGGCTTCACCTCCGGCTTTCCTAAACGTCCTAATAAAGACGTTGGTAAATTGTTCCCAGTTATTCCGGGTAATTTCCGAAACATCCTGGTACCATTTTAGAGCCTCTCCCTTAAGAAGACCCTGGAAAATCCGTTGCTTAGCTTCTAAGTTTTCTTGGTTTGCTACAGCAATGGACTCAAATTCACAAAACCAATCATCCACATTCTAGCTTCTATCTCCCTTAAAACTACTGTACTTCAAGCGGGTGGAACCCATGACGTTGGGATTCCTAAGCTCAAGATCGACACGCCCCTCTTCCTCGTCAGATGAAACTAGAACTCTCTTAGCAACAACCGGATTAGGATTCAATAAAAGACTAGTACGTATTCCCTCTACCAACTCCTCTTTTGATTCAAAACTAGGACGTTCTCTTGGCTCTAGACTAATCCCATGAAGATTAGAAACAATATCTTCATCTCTCCTAAAACGGGTAGACCTCCTTTCAGTAGTTCCTGTTTTTTCTTTTTTTTTCATGGAGAAGGAATCCTCATCAACTCCAAGACTTCCCTCCAAAATAAAAGAACTCTAAAAGTTTGTCTATCTAGGAGTAATATTCAACATTTATCCACAACGAACAGACTCTTGTGGCGGATCCTAACACAAACCCGGAATCTCAAGGATGCTATACTAAAAATCCCCGGCAGCGGCGCCACTTCGTTGTGTCATAGCACAAGAAAGCACAAATCCCACTTTTAGATATTAAATAGACTTTAAAACACCTAAAGTGACTCGTGTATCGTTCCCAAAGGATCTTATTGGTAACATCACCAAAATTCCGGGTTTCCCTCACACGGAAATAGGAAACAGCTTAAGGGAAAGGAATCCAAATTTTCAGGCCCGAACTCTCACTTCCTTATCCTACACCTCCTAAAACTCCCTTTTGGTCTTAAGCTATTTCAATACTATTCACCAACTTCCACAAACCAGAGAACAACCTAATTTGTATCAACTCCTTAGTAACCAAAGTAGTTTAACCTCTATTAAGAGGGTTCCGCTCTTGGGATTAAGGGAGGGAACGTATACCCTACCCTCCAATAGTTTAGAGTGAATGGAGTTTCACTAAACAACACAAAACACACAAAGAAACAACACAAAACTCCCGGATACAGGTACTTCCTTACAGCCGGACTAGGATTGATTTCAGTCCAACAGGTCACTCAGGAAACCCCCCCTTGTATCCTCTCTTATTACAACGACAGACCTACCTAGATCCAATTCTAACAGCCTAGACCTGGTACTCTATTAACTAAGGGATCTAATTATCTTCCTGTCTCTCTCTCTCGGAAACAATAGGACCTCTCAGACTTTGGCAAGCGCTCCCCCTTCCTCCTGAAAGGCAAACCTTAACCTAGGAACGGCTATCCTGAAACAGAAGACTCTCTAGAAACTTCAACACCTAGACTTCCCCCTAGTAGACAAAGATTTGATAGACCAACTCTTTTAGACTATCTGGACTTGGATCCTGATGAAACCCGGGGGATCCTTTCTTCCTTCTTCACTATACAAAGACGAGCTATCCGCACATGCAACAACGCATTTCAAGGCATACCAATCTACACAATCAAGACTTATTCAGACCAACCGGTGTAAAAGGATTTCTGAGGTTTGCATAAAAATGAAGAAAACAACAAGAGTAAGAATGCTTGGGGTTTCAACACTTTGAACCCCTTTAAATACTAACCTCCAAGGCACCCTAACTGGCACTTTGGATAAAAAAGGAGAGGACCAGGATCATTCCTTATCCTTCCAAACTAACTGTCTAACTACAAGACAATCCGCAAAAGGTGGATCTTTAGATCCTAAAATCATAGAAACTCGCGTCTAGGTGCATGCATCTCAAAAAGTAGTTGTCAACTAACTTTCTAACACTCAAAAGCTTTAACTTTCCTTCACTTAACTGAACTAAACTCTACTTTATTTTCCTATAATTAAGTTAACTGAACTCTACTTTATTTTATTGTACTTTCCGCCTACTATTCCTAGGCTTATCCTAAGAACTCATACTCATACTTCTACTTTCTATCTTTCTTTGGAGAAGGTCCCTTGGTTTTGGAGACGCCCTTTTTTAGTGACTGTTTTCTATTGGTTGAAGGCTTAGTTGTCTTACCCTTAGCTAAAGTCTTCCCCTTAAAGCTGGATGGAGAAATCAAGGCCAAATCAGATTCCTCTTCCTCTTCGTCTTCCTCTTCCTCTTCCAAGTCGAGTTGGGACTTGGATTCAAATCCGGATTCGGATTCGCTCTTCTCCTTTGCTGACTGACTGGGTAACTTCTCTTCTCCCGAATGGTAACTCCCGAAAAGATACCTCTCTTTATATTTTGAAACCCGGGCGCGGTATTTGGAACAATCCCGGATCTCAATCCGGTTCCGATTCTCAATAAAAACAAGAAACTTTAGCTACTGGTCTTAACCTAATTATCTATCTACCATTACTCTATTAGTATGAAACGTTAATTGTGGTAAGGTGTTTAGATTATCCTTAGATAAACCAAAAAATTGTACCCCTATTAACTCCTTCCTCTACTTTTCTCACTAATCAAGACTTATCTTACTTTCTGGGCTCCCACACGCTTCTTTCTCCAACGACTAAGAAAAAAAGCTTTGGTCACCTCTTTTGGGGTTGGTTGAGATTAAGCCAACCAAATGCCAATGTTATCGGGATATTCCTTATCCATTTTTAACATTTGCCTCAATGTTCCGCCATTCCACCAATACGAGTACCCTTCGTTTTGCGTTACATGAACACCAGAAAATCGGATAACTCCATCATGTGGAATTCTCACTGCCATTGATTCGTTTTGGTGTTCCAACCTTGTGAGCTGAGGTCGTAAGCGTTGTTGATGAGATACCTTCGCTGCAAACTCCCAAAATGTGGGTATCTCATGACATCCATCAATTTGGACCCTCCGAATTGTTGCGTATCCAACCCTCAAGATTTGATCATCTTGTAGAATCATCCTTGCTGTTTCTGGAAGCGCTAAGAGATGTCGTCGCCCACGTTGCAACTCCACAAGTCCCTCATCACTATTCCACCAACTCATTGAACCTTGCTTGTTTCGTGTCTTTGCAAAAGGCGCGCTCTAGCAAACAAACAAGTTTGCCCTCAAAATGACCTGTTCAAAAGCGCCATCACCTACGCGGTGTTGCTTCCCGTACTTCTCTATCATCACCTTTGCATTCCACAATGCATCATGGACCCTGCTCCTCAAAAATTGTTGAAAGCCCTTCTTCTCCATTTCATGAATCCACTGAGGTACGTTTAAAGCATCCATGAACTTCTGTGCCATATCTCCCTTGAATTTATCTGGGCACTCCTCTTGATACCTCGCATATTTGGTATGCAACGTCGCAGTGGTTTCCGACTCATAAAATTTGACAATGCACTCAATGAGAAATGCTTTGCGAGCGAGAGAGGGAACGTCCATACTCGCCTCAATGTCAGGCACCACTCGTTTGTCCTTTGCAGCCTTCTTTGGTCTCGGCATTGTGATGAAATCACGACTAGAAGTTCACTTGCAATTTTTAATCCACAAGGCAATATACAATTTGCCAGACGATTATACACAAAATCTGAAAAAAAGAAGCAACAAGTACCCCTTAGAAATCACATTCTTATCTTCCCTTAGAAAAGAGCCAATGGTGGATAAACCACCAAGCTCTCCGCTCTCTCTTGCATGACACAAGGAGGAAGATAAAAGTGAGGATCGAACGGGCTGTCCGACCCTCTTATCCAAGGCGGACGCCTCGACCGACCGCCACATCGGACGGGCCCGATGAATCGGATAGCCACCGTCCTCTCTGGGCCGTTCGATTGATCGGACAAGTTTGGCGAAGGCGTCGGAATATCGGACGGACCCGTCCGATCAACGGGCGCGTGGGCAATCCGCCTGATCGGACAGCCCCTCTCAAGTGGAGATGAAACTAGGAGATTTTTCGAGGCCATCCGACCAGGCGGACGGGTGCATTGTCTGACTCCTAAAACGACCTCGACTAGCAAATAATGACAAGGATGGGAAAGACAAAATTCTCATTGAGATCCACTTTTTTACTTGAAGGACTTGAATCATTAAACATAACTCCAGCGATTTTTTATTGCAATGGTCTTCAATCTTATACCCTAAATCCTATACCCTAAAATCTAAATCCTAAATTGTATACCTTAAAGTCACAAATGTAAGAAATCATAACTAATTTACAATATGAAAACAAATGCAAATTAAGTTCCTCAAGAAATATATGGACCATCTTCAATTAAGGACTTAGCATGAGGATTCTTGATTGGGTTTAGGTGTTTCTTGAATTCATAGCACGCACAAATTCGCAAATAAAACTTTGATGTCAATTTTTAATTTCTTATGTGAATATTTTTTGTTAAACAAATTCAACAATAGACTTTTTATGTAGCTTTATCAACACCATTGTCCCACAACTGTTGAATGAATTTCTACCTCAATGAATTCACCAATGTGCAATTGTGCATGGAATTTAAAAATTAAATGTTTACTTCTCTAGCTTTTCTAAATTGGGATGTTTGGTCATTCAATCCTTTTAGAAATATTCACGTACGTCTTTCATCTTGTGCATTTTAGCCAAAATTTAGGCAATTGAGTTATGAATAAATGTGAAATGTTTAACCCCTAGTTCTTAGGCACCTTGCTTAACTAAATTTTTTGACTTTGAACCTTTTTAACTAAAAAAGTCTGCTCTAATGATGGTGAATTTCTAATTTTATATGATAAACAATTGAGTTGAGAATCTAGAAAAAAAAGATATTTAAAAAAAAAAACTTAATTTTCACTCATTAAAAAATTGTTAAGTAGAAGTAGATTCAAGAGTCAAGATTGAAGGAAAAATTAAATCATTAATAGCTCTAAGATAGAATTGAAATATACTAATTTCAATGGTGAGATTGTTTTAGCAAAGAATCTTGACCTTGTGAAGTTTTTTGTTTTTTTTAATTGTTAGAATTCAATTCAGAAATGAATCCTCCAAGTTATTTATTCTAAAAGATGCTCTAATTGCCCAAAAAATAAGATTGACCGTAACTTTTTCATAACAAATCCAAGTGGAATGAATCAAAGCTTGCCATGTAAATAAAAATAAAATCTATATGAAACAAATTTTTAGAATTTTTAATTTAAAGTTTTTTTGAGGATTTTTTCCTGCCCGCCGAACTAAAATTTGGGGTTTAGGTGCCATAATTTTTGCTCCCGGGCACCGATTGAAATAAAAATTACATTTTTGGAAGCTAATGTGATTCTCTATCTTCACAAAAAAAACTCAGAAAATTACAAAAAATATTGAGGCCGAAGGAGCCTGCCTGAAAATCTGAAATCTATTTTGTCCCTCGATGGGACAACGGGACTTTAGGGGTTAAACTCAAAAGAACTACACATTCATTTTTTTAAATTTGTGAAGTAGAAATTGGTGCACTATTAAATGAAAAATAATGCGTAAATAACTTTTGGAAGAATTGAAGAATTGTCAATCCCAATGAAAAAAATATTCTAATAGACAACTAATATTCTTTGATATCAATTTTGAATTTTAGAAACATAAGACAACTCTATATGTTTTTTCTAGCTTCATGGTCCGCACTCTGCAACATATAACTCCGAATGATTTTTGACAACATTATTTGACATTGACTGGGGCAATTTCTTATAAGTAGGTAATTAGGTATCAATCTATACTATCATGACCAAAATGATTTTTTAATATTACATCAAAATATTATCACACATCCATTTTCAAAATACACTTCTAATTTGGACAACATTTATATGAATGACATGAACCCTAAACCCTAAATCCTAAACCCTATACTACAACTTTGTATACAAATATCTTAAAAGATCGTGACTTTGATGCAATAGTATTATATAAGTACATAACAATTGTTTCTAGTTTCATGACATTAAGTTGGATTTGGCTTACTTCGATAAATTTTTTCATAAAAACAATTATTTTAAAATTGGGATGTCTTACAACATATAGTAATATATGATTAAAATCCAGATAAGTTTTTGAATAAATAAATCTATGATCTATCATATAAAAATTAGGAAAAAAAAAATTTAGAACTATAGGTAGCATTTCATTTTTATCTTTCAAGATGGTCATTTCAAAAGATCATTGAGATGTTTAATTTCAAGATTGAACCTAAAAATATGATGTGAACATTGAAGAATGAACTTTGATGTTTGGCCCGTGAGGAGTTCAATGTCTTTGAAGGATTCACATTGGATGCTTGTTGTCATGAAGGCACACTCTTTCACTAGAAGAAAACGGACTTTTTCAAAATGTCCAAAACAACGCGAGTATGCATTGTGTGTGACACGAAAATGATCAGCGTTGACGTCTCCTAAAATCCGTTTGATTAGACGGGGTAAAAATATGTGAAAATCTAGAAGAACGCATCACTTTTGTACTCGTTTTTTCAAAAATGTGGGTGACAACAATGTCTACTGAGGTCCTCAGAGGTCGACACGTGGAGGACTGGAGGGCACCTGAGTGCCACGGAGGAGCCACTTGGATGGGCACTACCACATAATCTTTTTTTTTACTTGACCGCATCTGACGTGGTGGATGACATGGAGGTCAGAGAATCTGATGTTTTTCATCCCACCTATTTTTTCATCCATCCCATTCTTTTCATCCAATCTATTTTTTCAAAAATTAATTAATTAACATAAATTAAAAAATAAAAGTAAGCAACAAAAAAAATGTAGAATTCACCAAGAAATAAACAAACTTACCATTTCCATCAATTTTATTTTGATGGAAAAGTTACATAAAAATGAACATTTTAAGGGCCATTTTTATATCCATTCTTTGTCCATGGTGCGACAAACGATATGGAATAAATAGCCTACGTTGTTTGAGACGTGTAGCCCGACATCCAATACGTTGTTTTAAACGTCCAACCCAACGTCCATGCATCCATCATTTCTTCTTTTTCCAAAATATGCCACGTGGCTGCCCTTTGCTAAAATTTTTGTTCATTATGAGACAAACAATATGGAATAATTAGCCTACGTTGTTTGAGATGTCCAGCTTGACGTCCAACTCGACGTTCATCCATCCATCCATTTATTTTTTTCCAAAATATGCCACGTCACGGCTGCCCTTCTCCAAATCTACTTGCTGACATGGCAATTTATGTTGTATGCGACGTTTTATAAAAACATGGCCATGTCGCAGTTGACATTGTCACAAACATAGCCGTCCATAGTGACATGGTCGCATTTTCTGCAAAACATGTACACGCTTTCTACAAAATGCGTACCTGTTTTTTGGAACATCTAACGTTTGAAAAAACACGACGCATTTGTTGCTAAACTCCAACAAAAATGTGCTTTTCTTCTAGTGTTTGGAGGTGACCTGGTGATTTTAGGAATCCTATGCTTCACCAAATGAGAAAAAAACATGAACTTTTAAGTAGATGAACATCTGATTGGATGGTCAGACCGGATGGTCCGAAGAATGCTTGGACAATCCGCGGAGCGGACGAGAGGGTCCGAAAGCTGGTCGGACATGAATCAGAGGATTGGCCGTATAGTGCTCGGACAGTCCACTCCACGGACAGGACGATCCGAAAGCTGATCGGACAGTCCGAGGGCGGACATGAATCAGAGGATTGGCCGCACAGTGCTCGGACAGTCTGCTCCGTGGACGAAATGGTCCGACTAAAAGTCGGACGGGAGGGTCCGAATGCTGGTCGGACAGTTTGAGGGGCGAATGGAATGGTTCGACGGGCGGTCGGACAGTCCGAGGGGCGGACGGATGTGACCAGCTTGCGGACGGGCCATGAGGCGGACGAGCGGACTGGCGGACACTCGGATAGGTGGACAAACGGTACAAATTCTTTTGAGAGAATAGATATTTGAAAAAACAAAATTTTGATGGTGTGCACAACATCAAAGAGCAAATTTGTATTGCAAATGAAAAGTTCAAACAATGAATTGTCATAACATAATGTGTTTAGGGGAAGAAACTAAACACCCAAGTCTACATCTTCTCAATCTTTAATTCTTTATGAATTAAGGCTGGTAATGACTATCTCATTTCACTTCAACCCCGCTACTATGACCTATTGTATTTCATCCGGAATCATTGTCACTAGATGAATTTTGCATAGTTACTATCTGATGAAAATTGTACAATCTTCCCTCTTTCTTCTTGTACTTGTTTCGATGCGCCTGATCTCATTGGTCTACCTAACTTATGATCCCTTTTGACTTTTAGTATAGACTTTCCAATACCTCCTTTAAGGTCGTGGATTGGTTTCACCTTTTGCTTGGTTAGAGGCAGACTTGCATTAAGGAGGGTTCTACTTACATTTTGTTTTTTCAATGGAAAGACTGCAAAAGGCTCTATTATTCTTTTTCTCTTAGCTTTTTTGTACTCCTTCACCGCGGGTGGACGTGCTTCTGAACTTCTTGGAATGTTTGTCTTCTCTGCGGACAAAGCTTCCACTGTAGGGTTTGAAGATTTGATCGGAGAATGCTTTGCATAGCCAGAAAATCGACAAAACATAGACTTCAATGTTTGCACATCATCATTGTCTGATGAAACGAATGGATTTGGATTGGCACCAATGCGCAATTCTTTCAAATTGCTCAAATGTTGTTTTTTAAATCATGAGTCTCCAGGACCATTCAAAGTCGTGCTACCGCTTGTATACAGTGCATGCCGAGGAACGCTACGTGGTGGGAATTGAGGATCTCGCACAAGTTGCTTCATGTCTTTGGCATTGCGGTTTGGTATTGGGCATATAGACTCCAATACACGTGAATCTTGACTTCCCTCTATTCGAGGTGCTTGGGCATTTTGAAGGCCTAAAAATCCAATATTTTCACTTGCCAATGCCTTTGGTAATTCAATACTTTGGTTGACCACATTTGTGTAGGACTTCACCTTACACTCTCTCATATCATTGTGTTGATCATTTTCTTCCCCTCCTACCATTGTCATGGATGGACACTCGGGAATTCAAATCACTTCATCTATTTGGAGAGTTTCATCACCTATAAGCATTTTCTCATCTTCCTCCGCTACCTTCGCATGAGTATTTTTCCTATTTGCTAGAATGTTTTCACTACACACACTACAAGAGAAAGGGGTGTTTTAAGTAGTGTCTTAGACATCACGTCTTTTAAGTAAGTTTTTAAGTAAAATTTTACTAGAAAAACAATCTTTTTAGTAAAATTTTACTTAAAAACTTACTTAAAAGACGTGATGTCTAGGACACTACTTAAAATACCCCTTTCTCTTGTAGTGGCAACAACCCAGTTCCATCTAAGTATTTAGCTATGGAAGGTCCACCTCCATTATATTCACAATCGTCCTCATCCAACGGAAACTTGTAAGGGTCTTCACAATCATCTCCAATGTCTCCATTATAACGAGGTGGGCTTCGAAGTGGTTCATCATCAAAATTGCAGATGCCGTGGTCATCTTCATCGTCTATAAGGGGCTCAACTTCTTCACCAGATTCACCACCCTCATCTTCCGATGAGGACAAGATCAAATCCTCCGACTCAAGGTTTTCATCGTACCACTTCTTCTTGTCATTTTGCTTTGATGCAACGAGGACTTTGGAATTGATATACACATTTATCAAATCCTGTGCTCTTTGTGGCTTCAACTTGTTCCGATATTTGTTGTGAACAAAAGAGTAGCTACTCCAATTTCATTCACATGAAGACGATGATACCGGTTGAGTCAAAATCCTCTTGGCAATTGGAGCAATGAGCTTCCCGCACGCGCTCTCAAAATTCCACCAAGCATGCGCCGACAATTGTTGTTCAGTCGGATCCAACATGTTGTGGAACGGAGGTTCCCTATGGCGGAAGGCTACAAATTCCTTCACCACCTTCGCATACTCTAAAGGTGTACATATTTGCATTAAAACGTGCTTGCATGCAGCCATGGCATCAGTGTCATCGGCTAGTTCTTTGTCTTCAAGAAGGTAGGGATTCAAAAGTGCTCATCCATAATATAAATCAGTCTTCACCATATCACGTCGTTCGTAGAACGACTTCACCAACGGGATGGCTTTGTCTAAAGTCAAACAAAAAAGCTCTTTGTCTAAAGCGAGGACATGCTTCTCTAGTTTTCTCATAATATGTATCACCTTGCCCATGCATGGTGTCTTCGCATACAAATCACGAAGAGCATTGACAATTGGAGCTGTCACATCTTCAAAATTTTGACAACGATGCCAAAAATGCCCACTAAGAATGGTCTTCTTCATCCGCTCGAATTCTAAACGAGTTTTGGATTTTTGCGAGTGGTTTTTAGCATATTCCTTCCATTGCGGGTCCGTCACAGTTTGTTGCAATTGTGCTTTCACCTTGAGCATACGTGCAACCATATTGTAATTAGAGGCAAATCTTGTTTCCACCGCCAACAACAAGTTGTACTGCGTCGAATATTTCCAAAGTATTGCAAGCGGCATGTGCCTCTTCTTGAAGAATTTGACTGTCTTTTGGAAATCTTTCACGACGTCGTCAATCCATTGTTCGTTTGTCCAATCTTTTAGCAACAAATTCAAAGCATGTACCATGCAACCTTGAAAAAAAATGTGGGGATAGGTAGTAGATACCAAATTCCATGCTGCTGGATTTACAATCGCATTATTTGTATTCACCTGCACTACGTTTGCAGAGCCCACTTGTTCTATAAAACTCTCTAATATAGAGGCCAAATATAGAGCATATTTAGTTTTCTCAGTTGTATCCATTGATCCTAGGAATTGCTCACCCGCGAATGATACAAGCATGACATTTATCAATGGCCTATTCGAAACCAAGGTCCACCCATCAATAGACAATGTGGCTCCAAACTTCCTAATACTGGTTTCTTTCCGCTTACGGAGATTGACCTTCAAGTCTATCTTTGCTTGGTCAAGCAATTTATGACGTAGGCCATGGTATAATGGTGGGCTATAAGATTGATGAAACTCCGCCGTTTTCTTTACTACTTCTTTCAAGGCTGGATTTTGAGCTACAGCAAATGGTATGTTTGCCACATAAAAGAAATTGGCCCACACTGCATTCACAGTGCGTTTATTTGCTTCTTCAAATTCCTCTACTAGCCTACTCTGTCTTTGAGACCTACTGCTTGATGTCCGCTGAGTTTTACGTCCACCTGATGCTTGTGTACTTGGATTTGCTTGGGAAGAACCACCAACATATTCCTCTGGTGCCGTGCATGAGTCTTCTTTGTTAGAATTCACAGTATCTCTCGCATTTGACATAGCACAAACTAACATAGGCATAAGTGTGTTGTTGCCATCCACATTGTATAGAATACCTCTTTGTGGAATCATTCCATTGCAACGAACAAATAGACCTCAAACTTCAGATGTCATTTGGATACAAAGGCTGATTCCTTTGTCACGACTCCCTGATGTGCCTGCATATCTCAAATGGCTAAACATACGGACTGCCTTCTTGACAAATACCAAGTTGCAAGCCTTGCATTGTATTTTTTCATTTGATAGGGTTTCGTACCAAGAAGACCAATCCTTGCTCATGGTGGCTGTTTTAGGCTCTGTGTATTGAAACCCTAAATTCAAAATGTAATGATAATAATTGGATAAAATCGTTCAAATGTTTATACACAAAGCCTTGGAAAACAAGGCCCTCCTTTCCACTTAACTATGCATTATCAAGCAAGGGACACAAAAAATTGCAGCTCCTAGCCCTTGGAAATCTTAACGTTCAGTTTCTTAAGAGTGCTTGTAAATGTCAATTTCAGGACTCTTATAGTCTTCATCCGTTGATGACTGTTGCATATGGGAAAAAAAAATCCTCCCACAACGGTCGGGCGGACGGTAGACCGGTAGCTGGGCCGTCGGAACAATGGACGGGTGGGCTTGACGACGGAAAAGCGGACGGGCGGTGGACGGGCGGACGGAAAACTGAACAGGCGGACATGCGGTTTTTACAATTTCAGTAAAATATTTGAAGTGTACAGACAGGCGGACAAGCGGATTACGCAAATAGAAATGTATATGCAAATAAAAAGGGGTGATTTGTAGGCACGGGATTATAGAAATAACATAACAATAACATAAAATGATCTTGTACAAATGCACAATAGGTCTGATCTTCTACAATAGGTATGCAAAAGAAACATATTTGATAAATAAATAAGGCAAAATTTACCATGATGAAAAAACAAATCCAAACATATTTGTATTGCATAAATATTTATACATTAATTAAAAGCAACTCATGACATACCAAAAGTGTTGTGCATTACTAATATTGAATCCTCATGAGATTCAAATAAGTACAAAACAATTTTCATTGGTTAACCCCCTAATACAAACACTATTTTGCATCATCGCTACCATTTGCGGAAATATGAGAGGCACCCTCTTGTTCCTTAAATCTTTGACTTGCTCTACAAGTTTGAGGACCACTCGAGCCGGAGCCTGTGTCCCCTCTTGATCAGACTTCCATGTCCACGGTGATGAATTGTCGTTTGGTTTCTGGAGAGTAGTCATCTTTGTCTTCAATCTTCCGTTTATTTTTCTTCGTGGTAGACAAATCTACTTCCTCTGCCTTTAACACTCTCAAAGCCAAATAAATCTTTTCTATCATAGCATTTACCGCTTTGTCATCATCTCGAGGGGTCAACTAGATCGCTTGACATGTGCCATGTAAAAAAATCCTCCACATCGTTATAATGTCGGTGATCCTCTTATCAAATGCACTTGCCACCTCCACGAGTGCATGTTCTGTGCTTGATTGCCCATCTACATTAAAAACAGCACGAACTTGCACAGCTTCTTCCAATTTTGATAAAAAGAAGGCCCTCCCTATTAAATTGTGATTGTATGCCTCGTATTGCTCATTGAACTCTTGGAATGGTTGCACTTCTATCCAGACGCCATCTTCTCCTTTCCGCACTTCTTTTTCAGGAAATCGGAAGAACTTTTGATGTGAGATGTTCAAGTGCCCCTCCATGCTACGACAAAACAATTCTTGAGCCTCTGGGTCTTCAATATCCCTGGCCCGCAACTCCACCTCTCTATTGCGCGTCATCCAGTCAAAGTCATCCAATTCGTCATTGTAGCTCTCACAAACATCATGCATGAGTTTTTGCGAATTTCAAATTATAAGTCGCCCCCAATGAATGTAATTTTGGAATAGAAATGGCTTTTGGTCAAGTGGAAGGGTGCATTGATTGTATTTGTAGCTAGGGGGCATGCTCTCCTCGTGCCCAACCATTTCGTAAAACCTAGGGCTCAAAGGAGAATGACACTCCATCTCGAACTTTCTATATGACTGAATGTCCATTTTTGTTGTACGGATTCCAGTGGTTCATACAAACGTACGGATTACGTGGGCTTCAAAGTGTCCCATTTGCACGTAAACAACATCCATTATGACAATATTTATATTGTGTCTCTTCCGTATATATTACCATCATGTTAATGTTGCACGGAAACCGTATGTAACCAATTCTGTGCAAATTCAATGTCTAAGTAATGCTTGACGAAAGCGTCACTAATTCCGTCCTGAATCAACTTGTACAGAATCCGTGCGACATGGACACTAATTGAAGGCATTTCTTAAAAAATTGAAAGAAAAATTTATTTGCAAAAAAAAGCAGGTTTTAACATGGCTAAAAATATCCGCAATCTTTGAAAAATGAACAACTCCAACCTAACCATAATGATTTTGTCAAAAAAAAATATTTTTTGAAATTTTTTACAAATATTTTTCTAGAAATACATAAGAGCTTGCATAATCTACTACAAGAAAAAATGGAAAAAAAGCTTTTAACATCACTAAAAATATCCAAAGTCCGATTTGGAAAAAGTCCCACTCCCAGCCATTACAATTTTGTCAAAAAAAATATTTTTCAAATTTTTCAAATTTTTTTCTAGATACATAAAAATACTTGAGTTATGTATTACCAAAAGGAAATTTAAAAAAAAAATTACATCGCTAAAAATATCCAAAGTCCATTATGGAAAAGAAAACAATTTTCAGTTATCTCAATTTTGTAAAAAACAAATCACAAAATTTTGAATTTTTTTGGATGCACCAAATGATCTAATGCAGATAAAGAATTTTTAAATTTTTTTTTTTATTCTTTTTAATATAAATCCCTAAGAACAATGAATAGTTTTAAGTATGAAAAATTTACAACCATTTCAATAAGTGATTCATATGGTGTTTTGGTTAAAAATAACCTTTGTAAATGCGAGATTGTAGGCTTAAAATTGGCCACCGTGAAGCAAGATTGGGCAACTAATAGTGAGTGCAATCTAGAATATTCCGGATAGGATAGAAAACCAAATTTTTGTTCATTGGGTATTGCTTTGATCTTTCTTTTGTAATTTTTTGTTGATTTGGCACAAATTAACAAAATGGTCAAAGAAATTTGTTGATTCGGATAGTACAATGGGGTACAGTCCATTTCCAAGTTGCCTATTGTGCCATTCAAATTTTTTTTGCAGACTATAGAGAAAAATTAAAATTTTTTGTCTTGCATAATTAATACTCAATTTTTACGCAATTCCAATTAAGTATACCAAATTTATGTTCCAAAAAATGCAAAATACCATTTTTGGTGAATTTTTAAAGCCAATTTGCATGGTTATACGTAATAGTTTATAGAAAACAATTGGTGATGAATTTTTTAATTCAATTGCTTAGATATGTAAAGAACATCCATATGCACATCTTTCATATTGAAAAACATTCCTTAAGTAACAAAAATATGAGCAAGGAAGAGTTAAATGTGAGGCATTACATGACCAAACTTTGTCAAATACATATTTATATATTTTAACTAGATTTGCTATTTGACCCGCACATTGTGACTAATTTTGTAAATGTGAATATGATGGTACAATTACTTTGCCAAAATCTACTTGAAATATAAAAATATCTATTTTACAAAGTTTGGTCATATGACGCCTCATATGGAACTTGTCCTAGATAATATTTTTGTTACTTAAGGGGGTGTTTTTTAATATGAAAGATGTGTATATGAATGTTTCCTACATATCTATACAATTGAATTATCATCACCAATTGTTTTCAATAAAATATCATATATAACTATGCAAATTGGCTTCAAAAATTCACCAAAAATAAAATTTTGCATTTTTGGAACTTAAATTTGGTATGCTTGATTGGGATTGCATAAAAATTGAGTATTAATTATGCAAGACAAGAAATTCCAAAATTTCTCTATACTATGCAAATAAAATTTGAATTATGGCACAATTTGTAAATGAACTGTACTCCATTGTACAACGTCTACATCAACCAAAAAATCAATATTTTTTTGTTCATTTTGTTCATATTGACTTCAAAGAGTTTCAAATAATTTTTTGGCATTTCAGTTGAGCAATGTTAAAATCACCAAGGTTGGATTTCTATGTGAAATGGAATTTTCTTTTCAAACTAGATCATTCACAATCCCGTGTTTCTTAAAGTCAGTACACTTTGGTGACCGTTTAGGCATAGTAGAATAACATTTTTTAAGAAACTTTGAACTAAAAAAAGTTGTAAAATCAAGCTAAATTTTATCTCCAAAAATCTTTTTGCAATTTAAAGTCTCCAATCATAAGTTATGAGCAACGTTCAGAGACTGAGGGGTTTAAATGGAATTCTTTTTTGACAATTTTAAACACCCTCTCTGATTTTTGTCCATAACTTTTTAAGGGAAACTTCAATTTGCAAACGGATTTTTGAAGATGGATTGTGACTTGATTTCCCAATTTTTATTAGTTCAAAGTTTTTTGAATAATACATTTCTACTATGCCTAAACGGCCACCAAAGTCTGCTGAACTAATAAATGAAATGAAAAAAAATCGCAAGAAGTATACAAGTAAATTTCTACTCCTACATTACACTAAGCAATTATAACGTGGTGTATTGGCCATAAGTATTTGACTTTCCATATAGGAGGTCAAGGGTTCGAACCCTGCTGTCCACTTAGTTGGTAGGATGCCCGGGTATCTGGGTCACCTAGGTCAGGTATTGAGGCTGGATCTTTTACTTTTATTTTAATTTTTTAAATCTTAGATTTTTTCATTTTTTCATTTTCATTTTATTTTATTTTTATTTTTATTTTTTTTTAAATTTGTGCAAAATAACATTTATTCCATGAAGAAAATACACGGATACAATGGTGTACAAAAGTGTCAAATTTGCACGATTACAATGCGTGATTCAATAATACAGAGGTGGCACGACTTCCATTCATATCAATCTAATACATTAATCGCACGAAAGTCGTGGATTTTTTTAACACACGAAATCAGTGCAATAGTGGTACACAGGTATGAATTCACGGAATCCGTACGACAAAAATGGACATTCAGTGCCATAGGAAGTTCGAGATGTCAAGACAAATCAAACGAATAAGGGATGATTTTACCATACACGTGACATGAAAAGTGTGGCGACATTGGTCCATGATTAAGGCGCCCTCGGGACCAAAATGAAGTAGACAAATGCTGCATTTACCCTTCAATAGTTTCTTATTTGAACTTTCACCATGCACTACTATCTTGTCCGCCTCTTTGATGTGCGTTGAATGCGTGTTGTAAGGGACCCAACCTTCTTCTAGTTCCAAGGTCCAATTGATGGACTGCGATGCAATCTTCTGCGTGTCATTCAATTGCTGAGACATTGCATCCATGTCCTCCCAATATGTGATGTCAATTGAACCCCTATGATGTACCTCAAACATCCTTCTAATAGATAGGAGGTCAGAGAAAATGACATCGCATTGTTCCTTTGACTTCATGGCTAATTTGAGAAGCCCCTTCATTGCTCGTATTACTATAGACGATTTGTCTTGTAGTTTTTGAACCCACGTCAACCAACGAGTGTCGGAACTGCTCTTTGGCAAGCATTTATCTAGCTCCACTACTCGTATCATTTTCTGATATTTTGTCTCCAAATAGACGTTTTGTTGAGTTACCGACTCTAATTCATGCTTCACCTCTTCAAACTCGCGGCCTTCCGTTTGCATGGACGCGTCTTGGAATGTGGGAGGAAGATTATCCATGGCGGTTTCGGATATTACTTCCTTTTGGTTGTTTTTCTCAACCGCTTCTATACGCACGGCTCCACCGATCTTTGAAAGAATACATCCCCCATCCTTGAAATTCTTTTGCTTGAGCACTACATTTTCGTACTACAGTTTCGTACTACAATTTTGTACTATAATTTCTCGATAAATTCTCTTTGAGCAACTAGAGTGTCATATTGGCGGTCCTGTGCATTCTCAACTCTCGTTATTAATGCACCCTTCAATTGCTTGTTCTCCACCTTCAATTGCTCGTGCTCTACCTTCAAGGCCTTGTATTTTTCATTCTTTTGAGTCAAGATGTGCAGCCTGCGATAATTTTTGACCCGCTCCTCCAATAATAGTTTCAAAGACGTGGTGAAATCCAAAAAAAACATGGCACCAAATACCAAATCGGACCCGAATTTGGTGAATTCCTCAGCAACTTCCATAAGTTTGGGGGCAATGCTAGCTGCAAATTTAGCTGTAATTGACAATCTCTTCGCGGTATACACAAAATTAGGCCATTTATCACTGTATTCAACAAAGAGATTACTCGGGCCGGCCTTGTTCGCGGTTTCACTCGAGCCCGCCTCATTTGCGGGGTTATTACTAGGGCAGGCCTTGTTTCTCTCGATTACTCGGTCTGGTTGAAGAAAAATGTCTTGTTGATGTGCCCTAAACAAATAAGAAGCTTCCAACAAGCTTTCCAGTTCACTCGCCATTGGCAAATGACAAAGATCCTCCAATTGTGCCGTATTTTGAGTTGACAAATGCGGATAGCTCTTATCCAATGGGTTGTCATCAATGGACACATTTTGCGCCATGCCATCGATTTGCTTTCCATTTTTTGGCGACATCTGCCCTTCAACTCTTGGGCTCGATACGGGGCCCAACACGGGGCTCGATACGGTGCCTAATATGGGGCTCGATAAGGTGCCCAATACGGGGCTCAATACGGGTTTTAGTGTGGTTGACAAGTCTTGATTGCGAGGTACTTGTGTCATAAAATCTATAGCATTGCTCTCTATGAGATGATCAATTGATGCAATGGCCTTTGCCATTTGTTTGGGAGGAACCTCTTCCCGAAGTTTTTGTGGTGTAGACGGGGTTACCGGTTCTTCAAAAATGGGCCGCATGCTTGGAGCACCACTTTATTCACCTACAGATGTAAAATTGGGTGTGCATATCAAATCCGCCTGAAGAGTTAAAAACACCTCTCCGTCAACACCTTCCACCGGGGCATTTGACATTGTAGTTGGAATCTTCGTAGAATCCAAATGTACTCCAATATTTTCCCCCTCCATGATCTCTTTTTTATATTGCATTATACTATCTTTTTGTTGCTTCTGTGATTTGGGTGCCTCACTTGGCTTTGCCTTTGGATCATACAAATCGGGAATATCTTTTTGTCCTTCTCTAAGCAAAAGTAGAACCGCATTTGTCGTTGGAAATGTGCTCTAATCCACCTTCCGAGCCAATATGAGCTTAGCATACACTATAGAGGCCACGTTGTAGTTTATGTATCCCTTACTCATTGATTTGTTCCCGAAGAGGGCCCGCCAAACCTCAAGTGATCGATGGACAAAATGTCCATCTTTACAATTCGATGGCTTGCAACAGAAACTCCGTATGTGAATAATGTGGGCCTCACGAGGCCACAACTTGTCGATGTGGTACATTTTCACATATTTTTTGCACATTTTGGAGGTCCAATAATTTTCTTCCTCCTTCTCCCATTGGCTCTCCGCCTTGATATTTGGATCATCTAAAATATCAAAGTGAAGCTCGTGAGAAGCCCCCTTTGATTTTGTTTTCTTGCGATTGCCACCTCTTGAAGTCATCGCTACAGTACTCTTGCTCGTACCTTTCGCCGTCATGATTGACGATAAGTGATATCAAAATAATTGACTTCACTCTCCACCCGTGTAGGAGCAACTAGCACAATGAAGCAACAGTTGCCACTTCTGACACGGGTTTAACTTCTAAAAGAGAGAAGAAGTGAAGAAGAATGGAAGGGCCGTCTGCCTTTATACCCATCCGCAACCAGACCTAATGTAGGTCCGGCGGTGGACGCCCTCCCAAACCTCCTGAAGTGGACTTGGTCGTCTGATTGATCGGACGAACCTATTGTCCGCTTGATCGGGTGGCCAGACTGTCCGATCGATCGGACAGGTAGACCGTCCGAGTCAAATCCCCCGTTCGGCCGTCCGCCCCATTGCGCCACTGGCTCGTCCGTCGGTATGCCGATCTGCGCGCCTGTCCGACCGCCCATCCGCACCGTTTGCCTGTCCGCACCATCTGCTCGACCGAACCGTCCGCCCGTCCGGTGGTCACCGTCTATCGGACGGTGACCACTACGTCCGCTGCGTCCGTATCAGCGTCCACGGACGTCCAATTTTTGGACGTGATTTGCTCCCGAATGTTCTAATTCGTCAACCCTGAGTACCTTTTTGGTACATTGTTTGAGATTGTACACAATGAGCTTTAAAGTTTTAAAATTAAACTATTCACCCCAGCCTCTCCCCAATCTAATTTAAGTTTTAAAATTTTAATATTACTATTTCTTAAATTTGAAAATTAATTTATTCACCCCACCCTACACCCCCTCTTATAATCCTATGAGGGTAGGCATATGGGATAATTGTCAATGAGTACAATCTCCCGTATCCATATCCCATACTTGTATACATATCCATATCCATATATTTGTATACATACTTATATACATATCCCATACTCGTAGGGTCTAAGTGGGGTATTAGGAGCCACTTACGACATGTTGGAAAGTCCTTTACTGAGGTCCTTTACTTGACAGTTTGATGAACAGTGCAATTAACATCTGGTTCACGGGATTTCAAATTTCTGCGGCAGTGTATGTCGTACGTGTAATCTAGAGGTAAGCACCTTTAATACACAATTGTGGTTAGATGACACGGAAAATCGTCCCAGGGACTCTACTATGTTGCTATGAATTTGGATTTAATCGGATTATCTCTCAAACACACCAAGGGATCCTAAAACCTCTCTTTCCCTCTTCCGAAACTTTACTTCTTTCCGATTTCTAATCCGGATCCGTCCTTTTCCGGAATCCGGATACAGTAACTCTTCGGTTTGTAATACCCCTATTTTACCTTCAGGGGGTCCGCTTTTACACTTTAAAGGGGCAGGGACTCCACCACTTATCAATCACATATTCTAATACCTACAAAACAACCCAAGACACTCAATAGATCTAAATGTTGCTACGAAGTAGGTTCCCGTCTCCTCACGGCTTTCCGGATGGTCAATCCGAGAAGCAGGTCACACAGAATCCGGAATCTCCTCTCCACTACAACGACAGATACACAACTTATCCGGATTTAACACAAGAGAAAGTAGGGGACACTGCAGTTGGCAGATCTTCCGGTAAGTAGGGGTTTTCCCTTTGGCGGCTGCTTAACTCCGCACGGAACCTCTTCTAGTTCCGGAACCTCACCCTCAACACTCCAGTCGGATTACCGTTCCATTAGTTTAAAGATTCTAAATGCATAAGTCCCACAGATCCGTCCTAACTTTGCCACAGATTCTCCCTTACTGTCTCACTCCAAACAATTATGGAATCCGGATTCCTCCTTCCCAGTTCCTCACAACTCTCCAAGAAAACACACACACACCACCCAAGTCCTCCAAAAATACTTAAAACATGGAAAATATACTCAGTGTCTCAGATTGAAATGAAACTTCAAATTGCATAAGGAGGGAATGAATGGGCAACAGATCTGCCCACCATTTAAAACAAAAAACAAAAAGGGAAAAAGGCAACCGAAAATCAAGCTAACCAACTACAGAAGAAGCCGAGATACCCGGCACCGAAAAACTATCCCTAAAAATTCGGAAACGGACCCACACTTACGGAAAATTCCGTTCCGGAAACTAAAAGTTCAAAATCCTAACTATCCGCCCTATCTACTTTCCGCGGCGCGTCTTCTTTGAACTACTTCCGCCTTGATTCGCAGCTTCCTTTGGGTTGGTCTTGACAGGAGTCGACCGGAGAGCTGCGCGGGTCTGAATCTTCCTGGGAGGGGGCGGAAGGTCTTCATCTGTTTTCGTCATGGATCCAGATTCGTAGTCGTCCTTGTCCAAATCCACGATTTCGTTTACATCCTCCATCTCGTCCAGGTCGATGGGAGCTTCTTTCTCCTTTGCTGCTCCTTCTTCTGGTGCATCCGTCTCCCGCATATGCACAAAATCCTGAGGACTTGTCCGGGCCGGATTGGCCACCAACCCCATCCGCCTGATGAGGTTGTTATCCACCATCGATTGTGTCTGTTTTACGGAATCGGAAGTTCCGCCATGTACTGGTGCAGGGGTTACCACCTCAACTGGTGTTTCCGCCTGAGTCGGAGTACTTTGGGCCGGATTCTTCGCGGTGATCTGACTTCATTGTGCTAACCATCCCTGTGGAATCTCGTGTGGCCTAAGAAATGACCCAAGTCCTTCCGATTTCGAACAGATGGAGCTCTCGCCCACATGCTTCACCGGAGTCTGAAGGTACGGATTGGTTGACAGATCCGGAAACGATGAGAAATTCATTGCCTATTCCGGATCTACTCGAGCCACCAACGCCTGCATCTCCTTCAAGACCCTCTCCATCCTTGTACTGATTCGCCGTCCCATCAATGAGTTCCTGAATCAACTCATTTTTCTTCAAATTCCAGGGTCTCTCTATCAGCCCTACGCATCCCATCCGTCGGAGATCCTCCTCCAACTCCTTCCGGACCTCCGGGTCATTCGGTATCGCCGGACAGACCATCCGGGCGATGACCGACACTCTTGCGGCTCTCGGATTACTACTTTCCGCCATTTGTAACCCGGAAACTACTGGCCTCATCTCTCTCTATCTGTAAACGCACTCTCACCAGACTTTCTCTCAACTAGCTAAGCGCGAACGAGTTGGGAAACTCAAAAAGATGAAGAGAGAAAGGCGGGTGGTGGCCCTTAAATAGCCAGAACAGCGCCTTCAGTCCCCGGATTGGAACCGAATTAGGGTTCTGTTCCCGAGGCGTGTCCCCTAGCCTCGTAGGCCGGATCCCTAGTCCGTAGGTGGCGGCGTTCCAGTTCATTTCCGGAAACCCTAACCTGGCCGGATCGGAAACTGGTTTCCGGATGAAGGCTTATTCCAAACGTAAGCTCTTCCGGAAAACAACTACCATTTCTTAACCCAAAGAAGTTTAAAAATTTCTACCTATTCCATCTATTCTACTCTATCTATACGGAAATTAGGTTTCCGTGTTGTGACAGTGTATGTCAGAGGTTTAATTAGCATGGCCGGCGGCAAGAGAGTCATTCTTGTTGTCGTAGTGCTGGTTTGTTTTTTCCGATCAATGTTCTGTTACGCGAGCGCTTTTGTGATGCTAATTTCATCGTCGTTTGTGCCGTGAATCAGTTGAGGGTATTGCGACTTTAGATTTCTATGTTTAGGGCAGGGTGCATTGTTCTTAATGGACGTATGGATGTTGGAAGAGAGCTGTTGTCTCTGGCGCACCGAGGTTCTAATGCAGGGTTCACTTGCACAAAACTTGTAGCAATTGCATCATCTTGGGGCAAAAGAGAGAATCAGTAATGGAAGGTACTGTTCGAAAACCGATGAGCATGAAAAATCAAGAGAAGACCCGCAATACTAGAGTGAAAGTGAAGAATGAGCCAAGGTCCATCCAAGAATTGATCCAAGATGTGTGGTTGTTTAGAGAGCAAACTGTGGAATTTTTTGTGAAGAACAGGGGTTTGCAGAGCACCGACTTGAATCCTAAGTCGTTCCTTGATACTATAATTGTTACTGTAGAGGATCTAGAGGAGGTCTGGGGAAAAGTTAGCTCTTACAGAACGACAAATACAAAGCTCCATCTGGAAACTAGGCGGGAGCTCATTCAGTTGTATGGAAAAATCTATGGCATGGAAGACATAACCAACAATGAGTTTATGTTGTGGGTTGTGAAGGGCTTCATTCTTCAGTGCAAAGGTGAAGCCGTGGATTGGGCTACAGCGACTGCTTCCACGACCAGGGAAAAGCTGATTGCTGCCAACGAGAGTTGGACAAGATGAAGTCACCCAACTCGCCAAATTCTAGCGGTGGGAAATCCCAAGGTGGTGCTGGAATATCAGGCGGTAGCCAAGCTTTTTACTCATTTGCAAACAAATGCGTAAAGCCTAGCACCAAGCTTGCAAACGAAAGGAGAGCGATGTCAAGCACTGAAGAAGGCTTCTTCAGCTCCAGTCTTTCCCAAGAAAGGCGCCCTGTTTGTGAATTAGATATTGCAGCAGTTCTAGATGTCTTGAAATTGGAGAGTCAGCTGCTGGATACTGCTGAAGGCAAGGTCTCGTATCTTGCTGAGATGCGGAAAAAAGAATCTGATTGAATTATTGGCCTCCGGTACAGCATGGACGACTGAAAGAGCTTTGCCAATGAATCAGAGGAGAGTGTGAAGGTCACTGAATCTTCGTTGCACAACTTGGATGCCCAAATCACTTGTGCAACCCAAACTGTAACTCTCCCGCAAGCTTTGGAATTTGTTTCACGTTTAGGACTTAGGATTTGTATATTTTGTCTCTTCTTCCAAGCAATGGTCAGTAAGGAAGCTTGTGGCGCTAGATAGTTAGTTTGTTGTTCAGTTTACAGTACAATTAGAAGGTTGTTTCAAATTTGGGATTGGTGTTCCTGTTGTTGGATTTACTGCAGGTTTAGGATTTGGGGGTTGAAGTTATTAGGGTTTCAGATTAGTGATAGAGTGTAAGCTCATAGTCTTTCAGAATGTTGTATTCTCTGGGATCGGTTTAGGGTTTGTGAGAATATGAAACATACAGGGCTGCTTTGACTAGCTTATATAGTAATAGTGCATAGGATAGCACCTTAGATAATTTGCAAGGAGCAAACTCTACACGGCAAAGGCCTCAAACCACGTTTTTTTTTAATGAGCGCTTATAATTTGTTATTTTTCAAATCTAGTGGCTACGTCTTTAGGTACTGTTTTTACTGTCTTCATGACTGTTAACCATTCCTCTCATGTTTTGTTGCTAGAGGTTTGATTTTAATAATCAAATTTAAAAATGTTGAGCAACTTCTAATTGTTTCCGATTCGTGTGCTGTTCCAAAGAATGTATTGTGGCGGTTTTAGGGTCTGCACACTTTCAAGTGTTTTATCTCTGTAATGAATTCGTGAATACGTTCCGATCAACACATCAGGAAAAAAAAGTATGCCCTAAACTAGCTTCGAAGGTCTGCCTTGATATTAGCCTTGCAGATGATTGAATTAGAATATAAGACAGATTTGAAAGATTGTAAGTGAGACTTGAAAGTATTACTCAATGAAGATGGAATGCAGTCTCATTTAGTTTAGGATATTGACAAATGGCTTTGTGTAAATTCCATGATGCTGAGAAGGTTAATGCCTAGCAATTTCTGGTGTGTTTGTGAGGGTCAGTTTAAGGACAAACTGATCAATTCGGGACCAAGTATTTGAAGTCTAGAATTTAGATACATTCTTCTCAGTTGTTTGAAGGTTGTAGTAACTACCTTGAATTGAGCCTCATCTATAGGTTGAAGCCTAGATTTTGTCTAGATTTCAAGTGAATCCTTTAAACACCAGATTTATTACTGATCTTAGTTATATTGATCTAAAACAAAGCCTAGCAAAATGGATAATGTAGATTTGGGTTATCACACCTTCTATCACTGGGGCTGCTTATAGAATTCATTGTCTGCTAGAACTTTCACTAAATTATAGTTCCACTAATACATTGCATGTTGGCTTATTAGATTATCACATTAGAGGGCGATGTAGCCCAGCAGTCTAGTGGAACAGAGTCTCTTCTTCTGCAGATTAAAAGCATGAAGGTTGAAAGAAATCATAGTGATAGGAAATTAGAAATTGCAAAATTTGCGCTAGAAGAGAACAACAGAAGGGTTGTACAAGGAGAAGACATGTACCTCAATGCTAAGATTGATCTCTGGAAGTCTAATTCGGATCTAAAAGTTTTAGAGAGAGAAATCACAGAAATGAAGCGTCATAGAATAGCAATTGAGGAGCAGATCAATTCAATGAAGATAGGTGGAGGAGTGTTTCTCTGTCCACGATCTATTCAAAATATTCAGGACCCAGGGGATGATACTCCGCTAGAGCTCCAGCCTTGCTCATTTTGCAACAAATATTTTTCTGCTAATGATATTGTAGTTGCTTCTTGTAGGCATATGTATCATCCCTTTTGTATTGTTAGTCTTTGTAGCAAGGAGAATAAATGTGTGATGTGTGGAAAATTATTTCACCCGGGTTGGTGGCGGTTAGAGATTTGGATGCAGAGTTATGTGACAAGGAAATTCAGCTAGGTCTCCCACAAGTCATAGAAGATACGAAGTTGAGCTTGCAAGAAGATAGTGAAGTCCCAACAACAATTTGTGAGTATTTCAAGCTTATTTGTTTATGTATTTAGTGTTGTTTTTCTGCTTATTAGCTTATGTAGCTATTCATTGCTTTCAAAGTTGTAAATTGCTTATAATGTTGGAAATTGGTGCTTCGGGTGTCAGTAGAGGTGATTAGGGTTGTTGAGCACTTGTGTTTTTATTGGAATTCCTTAGGCATGAAGAATGAAGCCATTGCTTTGTACTTAGTAAGTGTATTTCATTGTTTCTAAGTAGTCCGTCTCCTTAGGATGCTTTGCGAAGTCCTTATGCAAGACCGAAGGACAGGGCAGCAGGAATCACTGTGTTCAAAGTCCTATTGTGCTTACCAGGCTACTTTGCAAAGAGTGCTATGGTGCTTACAATGTTATGTTGCTTAGAGTAATATGGTGCTTAGAGTGCTACTGTGCTTTGAGTGTGAAGGTGCTTAGACAGGTAATGTGCTTAAGAGTCCTAATGTGCTTAGAGTGTTAATGTACTTTGAGCGGTTTTGTGCTTAGACAACTAATGTACTTAGGCTGCTAATGTACTTTGAGTGCTACTGCGTTTTGGTCAATGTGTCTGAGGTAAAAGCAAAGATTTTCAATCTGATACAATTTATCAGTTCTATTAGCTTGTCCAAATGATAAGCATTGCACTTGCTTCACGTGCTTTTCCTCACTCCTTAGGGGTGCAATAGCATATGAAATTCTCTTTCCAACGATTTCTGGTTTCTATGCACGTACCAAGTGTTTATAAACTCATGGTTCTATTTCTCTGTTTTTCTTTTGTATAAGGTCCCAGAAACAGAGTGATCTTGGCTCATCTAGTTCAACACGACAAGGAAACAAAGGCGAGATTGAACCTCCTGCCACAATGGTGGCATCAGTTTGTGAGACCGAGGAAAACGCTGTTACCGGGAACAATATAGGAGACGAAGTTGACTCGCTTGTCAAGAAATTGAAAGTCTCTAGAATCTGCAAATCTGAAGGTCTTGTCCCTCCGAGCAAGGATCTACAGCCCCTAGATTTATTGGTCAAAGCTGTGACTTCATCTGCTGCAAAGAAGGGTCAATTTGATACTTCAAACTCTTTCAATGTACTTTTGTGGAATTTATTGTTCCTTAGCCTTACTATCTTATATAGTGGTTGTTCATGATCATGTGTGATGAATAAATTTGAATTTCGTGGCATGTTTCATTGGACTTGTGGCTAGGTATGGAAGAAGCTTTGAACTTGCTACCTGTGGAGGGCACAATTATTGGAGAGCCACAAAGGGAGAAGTTAGCATCAGCAACAAGATCAGGGGGAGGAAATGGCCGCAAGTATTTTTTCATCAGCAGAAGAGAATCGGGACCATTGTCTGCAAATGGCTATACCTCCAGAACCGTTAGTCTTGCAGACGTATTTGACAGGGATGTTCCTCCAACCCCAACAGGTCCCCTTACAACTAAGGGCCCAAAAAAAAAGTTGTCACAAAAACCGAAAGAGGATTTGATCCGGAAGACACAGCAAAGGACAGAAGATGTGAATCAGAAGCCCCATTAGAGCAAAACTGATCGTGAGAAAGGAGAATCAAAAGCCATTGAGAGTACACCAAAAAACAGTAGAGGTAGAATCACTCGTAGTAGCGTGAAGCCAAGTCTGTAGTTTAGGGTGCATGCCTCATGGGCAAGTGCAAGCTGGACATTGTCATGAGTTCATTATTATAGTCCACAATGAATTGGCTTTTAAGCTTATTGACTTGTTCACCAATTTCTGTGTGGATTTAATGTGCTGATGCTTCATTAGTGCTGTCACTGTGCTGCTGCTTGCTGATTTTGAGGCCCCTACTGCATGTTGAATCTTAGTTTGCTTGTGGTTGAGACCTTAGCGATTTCATCTTCATTTACAATAATGTGTTGTGCAAATGGAATCACTGAATTTTGTGTTTGCAAGCATCAGGGTTGTCTATCCGGACGTGACGTGGGGTTTTCACGTCTGGATGTCCGTCGGCGTCAATCCGGATGCGTCCTGACGCGTCAGAATTGCGTCAGGATCAAAAATAAATAAATTTTATTTTTATTTTTTTCAAGGACGGCCTGTCCGTCGACCTGGACGGACCGTCTGTCCACAGGGACGGCCAGCCGTCAACAGGGACGGACCAGCCGTCCACAAAAAAAAAAAAAAATTTTTTTTTTTTTTTTTTTTTTTTTTTCAAGGACGGCTTGTCCGTCGACCTGGACGGACAGACTGTCCACAAAAAAAAAAAAAAAAAAATCTTTTTTTTTTTTTTTTTGGATACTGACGGACGCCGGGGTTGAATCCTGACGTCCGTCCGGACATCCTGACAGACTGACAGGACGTGACGGGGACAACCTTGGCAAGCATGTATGGTGCATAATCATACTTGGTGGTTACAACTTCTAGTAAACTATAGTCATATCCTTTAAGGATCGGTGTTGCCTTCATGAGCACGTCTAAAAAGAAGGATTTGTAATGATTGTACATGCACCAAGCTAAATGGTAATGGGATGACAAAGGAATTAGGTGATTGACAATTTCCTAAACATGGTGGAAACTTGAATTTGATAAATATTAATTAGAGGCAAATTAGAGGTTTTGATTTTCATTCATAAAAGTGGATTTAACCCGGTATGTGCTAAGAAGCACAAATGAGGCCTCACGTTTTTAGAGAAACTGTGGCGAATTTATATGTGGATATAGATTTGTTTTAATGATTATAATTTTAAACCAAGGCATGCAATATTCTTCATGACTATTATCACTAGAAGAAAACCACGTTCCAGTAAACGTAATCGGGGGTTGATTTTGTGTTCAGGTGGCAATCTTACATGTTCTAGGGGTCAGCCCCGTGCTGGTTGTTGGAAAACCTGTTTCTTCTTACGAAATGTGTTCAATCCGTGTTCTAAGAATGGTTGTGTAGTATGCACGTTTCTAAAACCTGTTCATTGAAACACAAGTTTTGTTCATGAACACTTTCTGGACTTCTTCTGCCACCTGGATTCACTACTAGCATGTTTCCGGCCACGTGGACAATGATTTGGCAGCATATTCTTCTAGGTAAACAATGGATGGATGGAAATGTGGTTTTCCGTTACATACTTCATTGTATTTTCAAAATAGACAGAAGTGGGTTGAATTAGTCAGTTTAGAAAGTGAGTTGAATTTACTGCAATGGTATGTTGGATTATATTATTATTTTACTGCCTTTGCATGCCATGAACTTTCAAACTGAAAAAAACTCTTACGAATTCCAGTTTTACAAGACATGAACTACGTATAGTTCTAAACCTAGTCCACTGAGTTCCAATATGACTACAAATTCAGCTGAAGAAGCCTACGTCCATACAAAGCAACTGCATTAGTAACTTTCAATTTTCATGAAAACTTCATGAGGGTGCACATACGCAAGTCCTGTAGCAAACAACTCTTTGCATTTCCTCTTTCGTAATTTCAAGAGGGGCCATTCAATGCCTTGTAGCTCTACCTACTGAAGTACTCGAAGACCCTCGAAATCTGAATCTCTTCCTGCTGCTAGAAATTCAATCTCTGGCCTTCCAAATGTTGTTTCTCCACGTCGTCCTCTCACCTCCGTCCCACAGACAACCTTCCAGTCTCCTCCTCTACTTTGTTTCCTTTCCAAGTCATCTGAAAAAAATACTTGCTGATACTGATTGGGAAATGCAAAACAATTTGCTCCTACTGGTAAGCAATTTGCAAAATTTGCAACACTGAACCCATACTTGTCACGAACTACATTGGCATTTGTTCCACCCATTTTTGCTTGTACCCATGAATAGACCAACACGACACAACAATGGCTGCGATAATCCAACTCCAAAATCTCCTGAATCTAACCTACATACTCAGCATTCTCCCAATCTTGTTGTTCATTTGCATTCCTACCTCAACTACGGCGAAGTACGAAAGCAGCTATGGCACTATCACAAGTGACTTTCTCCTCTTCAGCACTCTGCATGCGCAAGTGCATTCCATGAGCATACATAGCTCTATATGCTGTCGCTTGTCTTTCTGGAAGCTTCGAAGCCTCAATAACCTCTACACTTGGTTCCAATGGTCCTTCTGAAGCCTCCAACACCTGCAATCACAACCACTCTGCAAATTTGGGCAAATTCTGACTACCTTCTGGATATAGTACACAGTTATGTTGGACACCACGACGAACGTAATCCCGCCTGAAATTCTCTCGAAGTGTTTGTCTTTCTCTGCAGACGTTGCTATACTTCCTGCTTCACAAAACAAACAACGCCAGCAAGTTCCGTTACATGCACCATTTGAAATGAACATGACGTTATCGTAGCTCTTCCACAGAGTTATTCCTTTGTCACCATTTTCAATACGTCTTACGTTTTCCACATGACAATTGCGACAACTTATACATTCTACCTCACACAGTGCTTGTTCAATATAACAGACTTATCATTTTTTTTTCCTTTTTAATTTGTATTATCAAAAAATCCTAAAAGGACAAATAATCTATCCTCTTCCATGTTCAACACTTCTGTGGACTGTTCCAAAAATGAACTATTACCTTAACCATTTGGTGCCTCCTTTGACATACATGGTTCACGTTATTAATCGACATAAACAATACTTACTGCCTCCAATGCTCCAATCCATCGAATTTGAAAGCACAAAATCATGTGCCCATTGCAAGAATTGATCTGACATTTTTCGGGGCCATCCACTTCCTTGTACTACTTTGTCATTCATCCTCTGGTCTTCCTTGTCATCCCAAACTCGACGGCTTGTTCCTTGAAATTGTTGCAAGTACTCTGTGCAGTAGCCTAATGTTTCAGACATTGCATACCTTTCTGCCATGCTAGCTTCCGGTCGAGCATACGTCCTCACGTACTCTTTCAGAGTTTTCATGTACCTCTCTATTGGATACATCCACCGACAATGAACTGGTCCGCATATGTATAATTCTTCTACTAGATGAATCATCAGGTGCGACATGATGTCCATGAATGTTGGTGAAAACTCCTTCTCCAACATGCATAATGCATCCGCGGCATCTGCCATGTTTGCATTTCTGCTTGAAACTGTGATTTCCCTAGTACAAAGTCTTTTAAACACCCGGCTTACCTTCATCACTGCTTGTCGAACCTCCTCTGAAAGAACAGATTGCAAAGCCAAAAGAAGTACCTGACAACGCATCACTCTAAATTACAAATCTTTGCAAACAGTCTTCAATTCTCTCCTTCATTCTTGAAATCTCAATTTCTTTCAGCATAGAACAACACCTTAATCCCCATCCACTTGCAATAGTTTTCCATGAATCCATCCATATAGACATTGTCATTTCCCTCCCCTTTACAACATGTACTTGTTCTGCTCCATTCATTATAATGCCTCAAACATTGAATACATGCCTTCGTAACAAGCTTACAACCAAAGTACAATTCACTTACTTGTTGCATAAGAACATGGAAATCATGTGACTTCATGTATCGTAGCTTTCCGTCCTCTAAGCACTTTTGAATAGCACCAACATAGTTTGTAGGAGTTCTCAAATTCTTGATTACTTCCATCACTGTTGTCTTCTCCGTTGAGTTCAAAATGTAAGGAGCACGAGGCATGTGAAATTCATCCCTTTCATTCTCAGATTCTTGTAGCCATAACTCTGGTCTAATGCTCATACATTGCATGTCTTGCCTGCTTCCCAACGAATCCTTTGCTCCTAATAGCGTTTTCGTTATGTTCTCACACAAATTTTTTTCACAGTGCATGGAATCTAACACATGCCAAATGAGCAAATCCTACAATGCACCCACATGAAGTTCTTCTCACTATAACAAAACATGGTAAAAAAAAACCGCACTCAAAATCAAGTGTGGTTCTTTTTGCCACGTTTTTGTGCAGGCGTGCGTAGTGGGCAGTCAACTTCTTTTGCAATTTCCCACTGCAATTTTTGAAATTTGAAATCTTGTAAGATACCGTTGAAAAGGTATTTTTAAGACCTTTCCAATGGTATATTACATATTCCCAAATTCTAAAAATTGCAGTGGGAAATTGCAAAAGAAACTGACTGCGTGCGTAGTGGGTCTGCACAAAAACATGGCGAAAAGAACCACACTCGATTTTGAGTGCGGTTTTTTTTTACCATGTTTTGTTATAGTGTCTGGGTTAGCACATACGGAAAAAATTCCCTTCTCCCTAATTTTATAAACTTTCATATCAAATGTACAAGACAAAATCCCTTCACAGTGCACGCTCAAAAAACTAGTTGCTACACACAGCATGACTATTAGTAAACTGAAATTCAACATTGCATTTTTCTTCACTTCACAAGCAATTTCATCATATTGAATGTCTAAACTCATCACTGACGTGCAAGAAAGGAACGGCATAAGATCCGCATCAACGTCCTTCCTCCTCAATTCCTTATTTTATATCAACACTGTCCAGTCATTTACAATAGTATGCTTACAAAAAAAAATACTTACATATTACGCTTGTCCTCCCCAATGTTTCGTTCAAAGCACTTGAAATTAAACAACACTTACCTTCTGCCGTCTGAAATCGTTGTGTGCCATCTTCTCACAGCCTTCCATATAAAAAAGAATACACTTGTATCTAAACAAGCCACACTATGTTGTATGCACTCTCCGTCTGCAAACAATTACTTGCTGCCACAAAGACTTTCAAATAACTCTACTTTAGAAAACAGCAGTACACACTGGTTTGCAAGGTAGACATGAAAACTTCAAGCTCACCGTCCAATACGGAAGAATGTTCAAAGCAGATTCCCGCTTCACTCCATGCTTGTGAACAGGATCTTCTTCAGCACCCTTTCTACCGCCTGCAGCTAGATACGCATCGCGTTCTTGACCACAACATCTTGTTTCCTCTCCAGTCATCCTCACTGGACTGGTTCTAACCTCAACCTTCCCATCAAAATTTAAACTCCTACGATACAGATGAGCTCTATATATCCACCTTCGACTTTCGGTATAAACGAGCTTCCTCCCCTTTGCTTTCTTCTGAGGATCTAGGTTGTTACCTGACCTTGCTAGTCTACCTTCTGTGTTTAGCCCACATACAGTGCATACTCGATAGCCATGCGTACACAATCCAGAAATAAGACCATATGCAGGATAATCAGATATGGTCCACATAAGAATACCTCTTAATGTGAACCACCGTGCACCTGCTGGTTTAGAGAAGTCTTATGCAGGAACCCCTTTCCACAACACTAGGAACTCGTCAATTAATGGCTTAATGAAAACATCAATGTTTTCATTTGTGGGGGATAATTTTCCCGAAACTAAAATACTCAATTGAATGAAAAATTTCTTGGTTACCATGAACGGAGGCAAATTGTAGATGAGGACGAGCACTGGCCATGTAGAATGATCGGTCGTGTTGTGAGCAAAAGGATTAACACCATCTAAAGACATTGCACAACGCACGTTCCTAGCATCCTCTCCAAATGACGGATCTATGTTGGTATCAATGTATTTCCACGATGGGCTATCTGCAACAGACTTCATTACACCTTCTTCTCTCATAGGATTTTGTGCATGGAATTGTAACATTTTAGCAATTGCAGGCGAACGATACATGCGTTGTAACCTAGGAATCAAGGGAAAATGTCGTACTACTCTAGCTGGCACTGTATTGGAACCCGCTACGAATCTTGACCTCCCACATCCTGGTTTAGGGCATTCTTGCAAATCCTCTTCATCCCCACGAAACAGTACACAACTGTTTGGACATGCTTGGAGTATGTCATAGTTCAACCCCAATTTCTTAATCAATTTCTTCGCCTCGTAGTGACTGCTTGGCAGCATATTCCTTGCCGGCAGTAGAACAATTGATAGGTACTTCATGAGTTCATCTACGTAAGCATTGCTTACGCCATGTATGACAGCCATGTTTATTAGCACAATTGTGGCTGAAATCACACTTACGTTTGTACCTCGGAACACCGCTCGTGTTGCTTGCTCATATAAGGCATCCATTGCCTGCACTGACTCTGAAAACACATCCTCCTGGGCCTCACATTCTTCAACGTTAGATACGGAGTCCTTTATGTTGTCTCCCTCAGCGAGAGCATCCAACAGTTGCTGCTGAATGTCATGGTAAGGGTCCATGTGCTCTGCATACTCTGTTCGATCACGTTCATCATCAAAGACATTGTCGGTTGAAATGGTTTCCCCCTCTGCATTCAACCATATGCCCTCCGCTGGGTATCCGTTAGGAGGATCGCCACCCAACATGGACCTCATAAGAAAAGAATCCCTCTTGTTCAGCCGCAAATGTCCCTTGATTGTTCTAATGTCATAACGATGTCCCCCATGACATTTTGTACAAGGGCAGCGATATAAGAAACATTCCTGCTCTCTAGCAATTTGCATTTCGTTTTCAAATATTAAATCCTCCATAGTTATGTACAATCCCCGACCTTCAGACATTGTTTATGCTAACAATCGAGGGTCAAACAAAGGCAAACTCTATTCCCGACAACAACTCCGTCTACTGCGCCTTGTATAGTCTTCAATGCTATCCGTTTACCACACACACCGCTACATACAGTGACACAGAACTTCCACAAACTATACAGTGTACATCAATGCATGTCAGCTCTAGAAGCAGAATTTAAATTTGCTTTACTCCGTTCAATTGCATTGGACCACATGACGCACTCAATGAATTCCCTGCTTCTTGATCGTCATACACAATATACGAGGCCTCAATGCTTTATGAACATCGCATGGAAAAAATACACACGTGTCTTCACTTTTTCAAACTAGAAATCCAGTACATAATCTTCTTCAATGAACTGAACAAAATATGTTTTCTTTGCATCTGAACAATAAAAAAAAAGTTTCATATCAAAATGCAATATGTTTCTTTACCAAATAACTTCATCATGTTCAAGACACAATGCACAGAAGCTACTGTCTACGTCCCCTACCTCTGCAATTGTCTAAGACAGATAAAGAACAACATAAACATATGAATCCTCAATATTTCACGACCTACACAAGGAAATGACAAATTTTATTGGAAATTATCAAATGCAGTAAAGGGTTCATGCCAGTTTACAAATAAAATGTCATGAGCATTCAATAACGAAACTAAAATCCCAATCCCACTCCAGAAGTGTGCATGGTCAAAATCTAATTACATCATCGCTATTCACAAGAAGTTGTTATATAATTTCAAATGTCCATGTCCACTTCATCTTCAATTTTTATAGTAATGCAGTTGCTTGTTTGTAATATTAAATTCTCAGTTCACGAAGAATTATACTCTGAGATTCTAAGTTCTACCCATCATACGTCTTACTAAGTACTCTATACTGAAAATGATGGAACTATAAAGCACAATGAAGTTATGTACAAATTGTGCATTCACCCTCTAACATCTTCATTCATACACACGTTATTACAGTAGAATTTGATGTTGTCATTCACAAAGGCTTTTAATTTTTCGAAGGTCATCCTCTGCCTCCATTGTTGTATACCAATGTAGCCATAACAGTGATATTCATTTGTCCTCTTCTGAGACAGAAAACATTTTTTGAACACTCTGACACTCTGAAATGGTGCACTACAGACGCTGGCATTTCCTCTTATCCATAGTGCCACCGTGAACAACTTCATGTCACCATAAGAAAGCCGTGTTTTTTTTTTGTTGAAAAAAACAGGAGAAGGCGTCTTGGTTGACGCGGGAGTAATCAGCGCTGATGTCTCCTAAAATCCGTTCAGTTTGACAGGCAAAAAACGTGCTAAAATCACAGGAAACGCGTCGTTTTCTAGCATGTTTTTTTGAAACGTCACACATGACAAGGTGAAGAAAGGTCCGGAGAAGTTGACACGTAGAGGCCACATCAGCGCCACATCAGCACCACATGCTCGACCACTGCCACGTCATCATTTTTTTCATCCATGCCGTTGCCAACGTGGTCTTTGACGTGGAGGCGGGAAATTGTGACGTCAAATTAGACATTTTTTGCAACGTCAAATTACATATTTTTTCAAACATCAATTACTGCATATCCTATCTACAAGGCAATATCAATAAAAATTTAATATTTAATATAAATTAAAAAAATGAAATGAACAAACAAAATTTCTAAATTCAACAAAAATCAAAGAAAACTTACCATCAACCATTAAGAGAATTTTTAATGGCCAAATGAAGGAATTACTTCATTAAAAGTCAATAAAAATGAAGGGTAAAGAGATTGTATTTATATCCATTCTCTGCCCATAGAAAGACAAACAATATGGGATAAGTAGAATATGGCTATTTCACTTGTTTACATATTGACATTGTTACTGACGTGTACATGTTTTTTTAAACATAGAGATGTTGTTTCAAACATCTCGATATTTTTGTGGACATTTCACTTTGAACACAATTTTTGTTTGATATATCCCATATCAATTGTCTCTCGTCCTACCTCTCCACTTGTATAAAGACCATCTGTTTTCATCCATAGAACACATTCATTTTCATCCATCTATTTTCTTTTTTTTTGGAAAGCATGCCACGTCATTGCCCTTTTCCTAAAATATTTATATAAGGTCAATATTTTTCCATTGACCGTAGTAAATTTTAGTAATTTATCCATAGTCAAAGTGGACTTCATGCTGACGTGGCAGTCTATGTTTTTTGGGATGTTACAACAAAACATGAGCTTGTTTTTTCAAACATCGTTAAGAACATCTCTGTTTACGGTGACATCTACTTGTTCTCCAACTTAGTCACACAGGTTTTCTGCAACATCAAATCAAATTCACACTTTTGCACTTGTTCACTGCTTAATGCGTGACATCTTAACAAACATGACACGTTTTGGTCCAACAGCAGCAAAAACGCGGTTTTCTTATAGTGTGTCGAACTTGTAAGACATGTTGCCGGTTTAGAAGAGCTGTTCAAATAATTAAGAGTGGCTGATTTTACCTGACACGTGGCGGCTTCACAGAGGTAGACCCAGAAGTTTATGAGCACTTGAGCGCCCACAGATATGTATACGATTGTTTTCTTCAAGCTGTGACATCAAGTACACTTTCAAATTCAATCCGCCGTCGAACGTGAAGATGTCTTCAATTCATGACGACAACGGCAACGGCATTAGCGCGTACGAAGCAGAGAGAAACTACCGTAAACAAGCTCTGCACGATGCAGTAGAGAGAGACTTGTTTGCCGCCGGACTGAAAGACGTTGCCGCACTTCGCCCAGCCTTCTCCACACAGTTGAGTAGCAGAATTGAAGACAACAGACCTGCGAACCCAAGAAAAAAGCGGCGGAAGAAGGCGTCCTCGACGGAGGGGGACTTCCATTTGCGGAAATCACCAAGAACAAGAGGGCAAACATCGCAGCTCACTTCACAAGCCACGACCAAAGCCACTGCACGCAAGAAGGTGAGTTAACTTTCTGTTTTCCTGGATCCGTGATAATTTTGATTTTTTGGCATGCAATTCCTTGGCAAGTGGACGTGGAGAAATCAGTTGTGCATTGAATATTTGCGGCGGCGACTATTTTTAGAACTTACCTGACATGACAAAGTGCGCGTCGTTGATCAACCGCTATGGGTTTTTTTCCACACGTGTTGATCGGTGCTCTCAAAAAAGAGACGCCACATTCATCGTCCTCAGCAGTCGTTTGTTGCGAAACTACATCAGAGATTAGGTTTCGCAAGTGAGAAAAAACTTGTCGTTCACAGTTGGAGTACCCGCTCCTTATGTCTTTTGTGTTTAGGGTTTCAGTAGCCAATGTTTGAAGTGAAGTCCGCTGTCTGTACGACCACAATGAAATGTACTTGAAGAACATAAACCGCTCTAAAAATTGCAGCACTAATAAAAGGGACTGCCTTTGTTTTAGTACTTATTTTCTACTGCCGCGTCCGTGGAAGCGTTCACGTACTGATTCTAGCAGATGAGTATGCAGTTCTCCAAGTTAAACTAAGTGAATTTGGTGACTATGCTTCTGTGTTCAACTTATTGGGTTTTTCCTTGAAAATACTATCTTGACTACTGCTTTGGGGTGTCGATGCAGGAGAGTTTCTGCCGTTGGCCAAGCAAAGAAGTCAAAACAATTTTGAGGAATGATATGAAGAAGGTAAAAGGCGGTTCAAAGAAAAAGGTGGCAGAGTCTGTGGACATCAGCATGGACACAGACTTAGATTTTGACTTACAAGAATTCAATGCGGAGTCTCCTACAACAGACCTACCCATGACGCACCATGAATCAACATCGAAAGAGGGAGAACCATCCGTGTTTGAAGAGCACATCGGAGACCTCCAGCGCTGTCTTAGTCCAACAGAAGCAGAAGGTCATACCCGACCGCCCCAAGCAGGATTCCGCGACGAACAAGACAGAAGACATTTGGTGGAATGGAGCGACGAGTACTCTAAAGGGTATGGGCAGACCTCTGCTGGCTCATACCGTGGAGAATTCAGAAGACCGTGGTCTCCAATTTCATATCGAGGCGCCAGAGATTACGACGGTCGTCTTGTGGACTACAGCGGTCGAGGTAGGCAACATGAAGGGCATTTAGAGTTCGACAGCCGAAGAGGTAATTTCTGCGTCTCCTGTTATGTGAAGTGCCAGTACTGGAAACAGGAAATGGAGTGCATTTTTACATGTCCCGGTTTTTTTAACTATTGAATGACTTTTGTCTTGGACAAGAGGCAAGTTCAGTAGAGGACCACGACCGAGTACGTGGAGCTGTATTGACATGTTGTGCAGGTGTTCAAGAACAACTGTGACTGCAGAGAATTTTTTGAACGGATGAGGAACCCTTCACTTCAGGTAGTCGTTGAAGCAATGTCTGATTCCTGTAATGTCACTTGTGCAGATCCATACTATGAAGGTCGGGGGAGAGACTTCGATCGACAAAGTAGCCAGTATGCAGAGGATAGCCGTTTTGATGACGGTCTGTATGGTAGACGTCGTCCACTTTCGCCGGACGTGTATGTTCATCCTCTAGAGTCAACTGCAGGAAATCAGTATGGAAGAACGAGCAGGCCTCGTGCAAGTCCTCCTGCCCTTCCTTCAACACTTGTTTACAAGGAAGCCAAATCAGACGTACCAGGTCGAAGACCCTTACAATTGGATCAAGCAGGTTTTCCCGTAGGACAAATGGCCACATTGTTTCGTGCAGACATCCTCTCTTTCGTGAAAGACATGGATCCTAGTGTTGGTTGGGAAGGTCAAACAAGGGAGGCAAAACAGAGATTGCATGATCGTCTCGTCAACGACTATGAGTTCTATGGAGAAGCTTCGAAAGTGAGTGAGAAATACTTGAGGAAAGAAGCAGGGTCTGCCCTCATCAGCTACCGATACCATTTAAACCAATACATTGACAAGGGATTGAAGAAGCCCGGAGATTTGCATCCTGACTACTGGATGAAGTTGAAGAACATACGCAATAGTGAGGAGAGCAAAGCCAAGTCTGCCAAATTGGCCACAATTGCCAGGGGTCGAGGAGAAAGAAACATGACAAAGAAATCTGTACGGGCAGCAGTGCTTCTCAGACTCGTGAGTCCAAAGCGCCGAAGTAGTTTTTTTTTTCAGGGGGCGGCACACTGTGTAATTGTTGCTTGCTTGTGCACTGCTGGACTTAGGATTTCTTTTTTTCAAAGTTATTCTATCTCTATGAGAGCTCATGTTGTCATTGACGTTTATGTTTTTTAATTTCGCAGACCAAGAAGTTGAAACGGGAGCCCTTCTCTACTGAACTTGAAGAAGAAGTTGAAAAAGAGTGGGCTATTGTGCAAGAAGAAGTTGCAGAGAGGAAGAAGGCTAGAGCTGCAACAGCTGCAAACAACGCAGCGACAGCATCAGTGAAGGGTTTGGAGAGTCGACTTGAGGTATTGGAGGCCTTCATTCAGAAATTGAAACCAGACTTTCTGCTTTGGAGGAGCTAGCAGATGGAGTTGAATGCTTCGGGATGTGAAGACCACGGCAATTTCAGTGAAGTTCCTGTGAAGCAGTTACAAAAGCCTTCGAGTGAGGACAAGCAACATCAAGTGGAGGCACCTGAAGCGGACATCCTCCATCATTCGTCCGACGATGAAGAGTCCATGGAGAAGTCCCAGTCGTCTAGCGATGAAGAAAATGATTCTAAAGAGGACCAAAGTAGCTCCGACGTGGAGAAGGAGAACTACGAAGATCCGCATCCAATACAGGTGAATGAACCGGAGGAAGTTCCAGTCAAGAGCATAGTAAAGAAGTCAGTTCAAAGGAGTGCAATTGTTCCTTTGCCGAAGTCGTCTGCAGTGACCCCTGCGGAAGCTCCATCGAAAATTGCGGCAAAGAAGAGTGAGGTCGATGTAGAAACTCAGAAGAAAAAAGGAAAAGTCATTGTCTCAGTCGAAGAAAAAGGCAATGATAAGCAGGTACGCATTTTTTGCCATAACATATTTCACATTTGTGCAGATGAGATTTTATTGTGTATGAGCAATTTTTTCTCTGGCAGCGCTTGGAGAACTGTGTAAGAAAATCGTTTCATCGTATTCACTTGCCTGGTATGACAGTGCGTTGAAATACTTCGGGAGCCGTCTTTGGGTACGGAGACGGTGGTGGTGGCATCCGCGGAGAACAAGGTAAGGAACTATGAAAGTTTTGGAATGTTTACTACATTCAATAGTTATGAAGGAATTTGTGAAAGGAAGTGGTAGTTGTTGATCGTTTTTTGTGTGAGAACTTGTTGTGGTTGCAGGAAAAATACTCTGTAGTGGAAGTGGAAAACCAGTCAGCAGTTCGTGCAGGGAAGCGGCAGAAACTAAGTTCTACTACTACGGCCGGTCCTGCTGTTCTTGACGACCACGCCGGAAAAGACAGTCCTGCAGAAGGTGAAGGTGTAGGAAAAAGCGGCAAGGACACCCGTAAAAAAGGGAGAATTGTAGCAGGAAAAAATTACAAAGTTCTGAAGGTGTGTGTGCCGTCTTCAGAGCAGGAGAAAGAATTCATAGAATTCTTTTATTTTCTTAGCGTTATGTAGAAACAATTTTCTTTGTTTTGAATGCAGGTATTCTGCTGTACTGCATGGAAGGTCCATGGCGGATGTCATTTATGTCAGTGACAACTGATTCATGGCAGGGACAGATGACTATGGTTCCTTGTAGTGTAACAACCATACGAGAATGAAGTTTGCTCCTTCTAGTTGTTATTTGTTAATATCATGGGGAGCAATGTAGGATATGATTGTTTTGAAAACCAAACAATATGCATTGGATGTACAGCACATCCTCTGACAATATGTTTGGCATGTCACAGAGAGGCAAATGAAGTGCAACTTCATTAGGGGGCCGGAAATAAATCAGCGTAAGTTCCGATGCTGTCGGTGTAAGAGTTTGGAGTAGACATTATGTACATTTTTGTACAGTTGTTGCTAGTCCCGACACACAGAAGAAATGGTACAGAATTTATTTATCTTCACAAAATGTAACATATTGTACAGTGACACGGTAAAATAGAAAGAAAAGGAATCTAATTTTTTTTTGTTATGGCAGGTACCGAGTAACGTACACGGAGACATTTGGTTGGTGGAGAATAGCAAGCCTAGGAAGTTCGTAGGGTCTGGTACTCTTGTGGAATCCGATGATTACAAGAAAAGAGTGGCTAAGGATGCTTGGAACGGTAGCAAGTTGGTACGACTGAATGTGAAGACGGTGGTCCAACTGGATGCACCTCTGCCTTACGAAGAACTTGACAACGACGGCAAAGTTTTGTGTAAGACAGTGGGTGAGGCTTTCATGAAGCGGTGCGCAATATGGTGGCCATGTCCTCCGGAATTGAAGATCTGACTATCTGCAGACGTAGTAGCTATGTAGTATATATAGAATGCCGTTTTGTCTAGCTTTCAGAGAAGCTTTTTCAGAACCTCATGTTTTTGGAATTTCTTTTCTCAAGAACGCAGTCGCATTGTAGGTATTAGAATGTGGAGATGGACAGCGTTATCTTCACTTTAACTTTTACAGTGAGTACTGCAGTTTTTAAATGTTTGTGAATTGTTGTTTCGTAGAAGAGGAAAACTTTGATGGAAATACTTATGAAATGAATGGCAAAAGGAAACGCAACAGTTTTTTTGAAGTGTGAATGATTTTTTTAAATGACTAACTGACGGTGAAGATGAAGTGATAACCGAGAGTTTTGTATCGAAACAAGTCTGTGAAGGTCGTCGGTACATTCTACACCCACTGAAGTTTGGACTGCAAGTACGTTATCTGTTATTTGTAGGTTTCGTAGATAGTGAGAGAATTTATTTGATTGTGTTGGCATTTTTTCATTACTTCTTGGTGAGAACTGAATTTAGCAATAGTATGCAACTTCTATGTTGAAGAGCGCTTGTACTGTCGAAGTGAAGTGGAAGTATGGAGTTTGTATTTTCTCTACTGATTTCATGTTCAGTTGTTGCAGAATGATGTGTCAGAGGCACAGACAGTTGCCATTGAAGGGACGATAGTAGTAATGTGTCTGCCCTTATTGCTTCATTTTTTTGATGTAGTATAACAAATGTGTATTGATCAGTGGACATGAGGAAGATGAATTTTGACTGTGGTCTGTTTTGTATGGGAAGCTAGTCCACACTTGAAGGAGAGCGAGGACGTTGCCTAATTTTGGATTGCACTGAAGGAGCACCGTTGAGGTTTTCATGAAAAGGAACTGAATTTGTTCAGGAGAACATAGACGACTTCAATTATCGTGGTAATTCTTCACTTTGAAGCGAATGACGTAGGAGAGGATGATGTTTTTAATTTCAAAAAGGACTGGTCTTCATGGGTTGACGTACGTTTCTTCTTATACTGTGTTTGCCGAAGATGTGTATGACAATTTTTTTGAGGGTGGAGTCCTCAGAGAAAATGGAATGTAGTTTGACTAGTTCTATATGCCCTCGAAATATGATGTACTACTTACGGAATGGAAGAGAAGATGTGTTTGCGTAATTAAGTTGTAATGAAATATTTTCTCTTTTTTTGTGTGCTTTATTTACTCAGTGCACTTTGAAGTTTAGTCTTCTTGTAGGCTAAGCTCACATAGAGTGGTGAATGTTTCTTACCATCTGATGTGCATAGAACCTTCGAACTGAGAGGGAGAGAGTTAAATGTTTTGTTCATGTTAATGGAAAACTAATGATTGCTGGTTTCGCATTTTTCTTTGTAGTGCAGTAGGATCTGAAGTACAAGAGTACTGCTGGATAATGGAATTTTTGTCTACAATTGCTTCTTATGAATGCTGGCAGTGTCCACGATGCTGGGAATGTATGGGTTCTGCGGGTAGTCAAGTACAATGAAGTGTACTGAATGAAGAACCAACAATGTTATCATGGAGCACAAGAGCAGGAAGTTAGTAAGAGTGGCATGTATTTGCAAATGTGTTCGTCACTGGTTTGTAAAAATGTTTTTCGATTGGATTCAGATGCAAGTGAGAAGTAACATTACCTGATGTTGACGTAGTCGTACAGAGAGTGAACATCTTGTGTGCAATTTCCCTGTACATGTTGTAAGTCTGCAGAACTGAAGTCAGTCATGTGAATTTCAGAAGTTGTAGTCTGAACAGTACATCATGATTGTATGCGGTGCTTTAGAGTATTAAAAAAAATAAAAAGACATATTCATAGGAAATGAATTCGGTCATGTAGTCGACAGCATGGTAGTTGATGGATTTCTTCATGGGGCCAGAATGTTTGAGTTGTGTAGTGGAACTCGTAGTATTCCAATTTTGCCAAATGTGTGATTACTAAAGGACTTCACTTTCTAACTCGTGGTTCACTGATTGATGAAGCATGTGAACAGTGTGACTGCAGTCGACAGTGGAGGACGAAGGGGATTACTTGTTGTTCATGCAAAGTATGAGGAAGCAGTAGGACTAAAGCAGTACCAGATTGTGTGGAAAAAATCATCTTGCCAAAGTGATTTTGTAATTTTTGTACGAAGTGATGGAAGACTGAATCTATTAGCTAGACGAATGGAAATTTTTTTTTTTTGATTTGAAGCATGTATTGACATTTTTTGGCGTTAACATTCAATTCTTCCAGGAGTGATGACTGAGGATGTTGACTTACAAGTGAAGAGTTTTGAACAAGTTTTCTGGTAAATTTTTTTTGTAAAGTACTGAGAGAGTAGTCGTAGTTAATTCGGATGTGGAGAAGGTGATGACGCATGGCTGTTTGGGGTGTTTTGCATATTTCAGAGTTGGAAAATTTTGGGGCAGACGGAGGACATGATATCATACCCTTTTAAAAGCACAGAAAGAAGATTGCACAGCTCTTATCGAAGAGAAGGAGGTAAACTCGCATTTGTAGTCAAAGTTTGTAGGCAGTTCTAAGTTTCAGGCGGAACATGGTAATTTAAGAAGTTTCAGTACATGCAATGTGTGTCATAGTCAGCAAGTTAGGAAACCTTAGGGACGATAATGTTGTCATTGTTGAAAGCGTTCAGAGCAATTTGAAGATGAAAATGTATTTTCAATTGCGACGTGTAAATTTTGGAAGGGAAACTCAGATGTTGAAGGTGTTTGAGGAATGTACGATTTCAAAATCTATTGACTTTCTCTTTTAGTTTCTAGTACGCTTGCATGTGGTCTTTCTTTTGAAGACTGGGAATTTGTTTTGGGAAAGACAAATGTACCTCCGCATGGATTTGGTCTTTTCTGTGAAGAGTAGGTAGGTGGAAATGCAACGCAATGTGAGTTGGGAATTGCATTGTTGAATTGAAGTTAATGCAACGCAATGTGAGTTGGGAATTGCATTGTTGAATTGAAGTTAATGGCACAATCCTTTTTTTTCCGTCTGCAGTGTACATTGTTGGTTTTGGGTGCTGATGTTGTGGATTTGGTTATGTCAGTATCTTTGAAGTGGAGACCGCGCAGTACTGCGTACGGAATACTGAATTGAAGAAGTTAGTGTCAGGGCGCATTACGTGTTGTAGGAAGTGAAGGACAGTGCAATTGACAGTGGTAAGCGATTTCACACTTTGTTGAGGTCAGTAAAAGATTGAAGTCTGCAATGAAGTCTAGGATGGAATTGGAATAGGAAGATTAATTGCTGGTTCTGTGAGTCGTTTGTTTTCTTTGAGGCTGTATTGAGATATGAATTGATAATTGTAATCAGTAATAAGGAAATGAAAGAACTTGAAAGAGAGAATGGTGCACGGAGTGAATTGAGCATATCTTGCAGGTTTGATTGCAGAGAAGAAAATCCAGAGAAGAGAAGGTCCTGCAGGTTTCAATACATTGAGAAACATATTGAGAAGGTAAGCAGATGTGTTGATGTGCTGTGTTTAGGTTGTAAATGTATGAAAAGATAGAAAGTAGGAAGTGAGCGTCGCATTGACAATGGAATGAATAATAAGAAGCGAAGTCCACTGTGATTGTGGAGACATGAAATTTCAGCAGGCGGCAATGTCGTAGTGGACTTTTTCATTGAATTAAATTTTTTAGTAGTTTAGTTAGTATCGGAGGAATGTGAAGGGGACGTTTTCTTCTTTCGTATTGTATGTGAAGTACTGCGTGCACATAGAGTGGAGTGGAGTGCATTTTGAATTGTCGAGGTCTGTGGTGGTTTTATATATCTGGAGCTTTGAAATGTCAAGTTATATACGTAGGAGATGGTAGAGAATGTGATAAATTGTCGTGTTTCCTTATGAACCTCTCGAACATGTGGATGCTTGCACGTATCTGAGGAAATGAAATTCTGTCATTTACAGAAACCTTTTTGATAAAGAATCCAAAGTTTGACATAGTTAAAACATTGTTTCTATTGCTCAAGGTTTGTGTGCCTGTTCATCATGTTTACCTGTAGCTGAAGATGCGCTTGTGGAATATGCAACCAGCACTACATGATGAACCGTCGGGCAGCAGAAAATGAGTTGAAGACAAGTACACATGTTGTACAAATGGCAAAATCAACAGAAACAAAGTATCAATTGGTAGGAATTTCATGTCCGATCGAAGTTTCTTTTGTTACTCTGCAGGATTGGAAGTTTAGTTTTTTGAAGTATGAATTGAGGTAGAGTACAGTGGTGGTTCAAAGATGTTGGCTGTTGTAAAGGTACATGTTGTGGGAATTATAATTGAACGTGTTCTTGTCGAGCAATGTTTGTTGTCGAATGGTGCAGAACTGGAGAAGGAGCATCAAGTGTATTTGTTGGAGTGATTGTATGATGCAAAGACAAGGTGTAGTATGTGCTGCACAGAAATGGCAACCTTATAATGGCAGTATTATCAGTACTCAGAAGACAAGATGTACCTTATTCTCTTTCAACAATTCTTGTGAGTAAATACTTCGTATTCGCAAAATGTTTTTGTAATCCACTATGCTGCAAATGTGTACAAGACTTGAAGACATATGTATGAAGGAGGAGCAGCAGTTCTGCACGTATTGCATTTTCTTTAACTATGTATGATAGGCACGGATTGGAAAGTCCTAGCAGTTGCTGGCTTCTATGTAGAATTGATGAAATGGACGCACGTGTCATTTTATTCTTTTTTAAGAAATATATGTTGCTCTTTCAGAACTTAAGCTAAGTTGCAAGTGGTTATGTTCGATGTCTATGAAATCCAGCTATTTCTTTAAATTTGCTTCATGTTCCTACTGTTGAAAAACCATGTTTAGTAGAACGATGGGATGTTGTAGAGAACAAAGATAGTGTCTGCAATCGGAGGAGACCTTGTTGAAACACGTGTTGGCCACTACATAACAATAAAACGGAACGTCCAAACAGAGGACAGCGTTCGTAGTGGCACTATTCCAGATGTTTACTGATGCGTTGTAAAGCTGAAAAATACGTTGTACAAAACAATAGTTAAACATAATCTGCAATAAATCAATATCCATTCATGTTTTGCCTAATGTTTCTGAAACAACTCTGTGTTCCAAGGAACACAAAGCAGTACAAAAATGCATGGTCCACCATGCCCTGGAAATAACCCTAAAATAATAGAAGGGACACACGTGCACAACCAGCGTAGGAACACGTGTCTAAGTGCCGAATGAGTAAAAAAGTGACAAAACAGCCACGTAATATCCCACTTGGCATGGAAATGGGGGGGAAATCCACGTCGATAATGACGTGGATAAGCCAATATGTTGTCAGAAACACGAGCAACAGCAAACCGAACACGACCTTGAACATGGCAAACAACTATATTTTTTCTTATTGGAAACGCAAATCTCAACAAAATCAATTTGATGTTCTACGTTCGAACAGTGTATTTTTCTAAACATGAATTTTGCGTTTAACAGTTGTTCTTCCCAACACGTTTTTCTTCTAGTGTTAACCCTTTAGTGACCGGTCGACCACTTTGTGGTCGATTTTGGGACTCTTGGTCTGATGCTATTCAAAATACATTTGATCACAAAAAACTCAAAGAGTAACGCAATTAGAGTGTCTTCATGCGCTTCAAACAAAACCAATTTCAAGGGAGTTGGAGTGTTGATGAATTAGCTATGAGGTTGCAAACTCAAATGGCCTGGACCTTCAAATGGAAAGTATTCAACAAAAATACAAAAAAATGTCAACCAAATTGTGAGATTTTTTTGTAACTTGATGTCTTGACAAGGCATAAGTGTTTCTTTGTAATCTCATGAATGCCCAAAGTAAATTTATGCATTGGTATTTATGTAGCGCAAACTCTAAAGGGTCATTCAAATCATTGATTTTTGAAAATTAAGGAAAGCAACTCAAACTCCAACAAGGCTCTAGAAGTAAACATGATGTAGAGGTACATTTCACTTTCTTCAATGTACCAAATCTGCACATTTTAGAAGGGTATTCGCATTGATGACCACAGATGACCATTTTTTGTGAACTTCAAAAATTTGTAACTAATTTCACAAAACTTGAAAAAATATGAAACAACTTGGGTTAGATGCCTATTCTACTTGTCTTTTGTAGAAAATTTATTAAAAATATTAAAAGATATTTCACCTCCCCAAAATTCAATTTTAGCCCTTAAAAGATTCATTTATGGACCTTCTATCTTATTTTTAGAGATTTGTACCGTTGGATGAGTTTGATTTTTTGTTAGGTTGAAGAATCTCCCTTATGGAAACACCTTATACGGTTTGATCTAAGACTACATCTTTAGAGTGGCCACAAAGTTCACTTTCTTGAAAAACTACGCCCGCCCCCCAAATCAACCACGGTCACTAAAGGGTTAATGACATAATGGATTTTTCTATTTAGATTATACTCTCTAAGATATGATCAATTAAAGTTAACGCTTAAAATCATGAATTTTTATTAAACACTAAAGGGTTAACTCCTATAGTTCTTTCAATACTATTTGGGAGCCAAAATCCCCCTAAAGTAGTACAAGTACCAAATTTGGTGTCCAAAATTCATTTTTGAACACATGTAAGGAGTCCAACAACGGGGTTCAATGTGAAATCCTACTATTGTTTTTTAAATTGATTTTTCAAAAAAACGTTACAAAACTTTCTTTCACCTATTATTCATTTTTTGGAAGGTGATGAATCCCTAAATGCTTTCGGCACCAAATTGTGGTGCCAAATTACTGCATGAAGTGTGAAAAAAACATACTTACTTTTTATTCTTGGTATTATATATTTTTGAAAAATACATTTCATCAACTAACAAATCTTGAAAATTCATGACTATTCCGTATTATTTTAAGTGGGATGTTGGAAAAGTGTTGAGGGATGTTGGAAAAGAGCCCCAACTAAAATAAATCTTACTCTAAACATCACACCGAAAAATTCATTTAAAAAAACTATGACATAGATACCTAAATTTTTGTATAAGTCCATTTTCGGTTGCAATTTTGACGTGTAAAGAGAATTGAAGGACTTCAAATCACTCTCAAAAATTTACCAATCACTGATAAAAAAATTCATTGTCAAATGATTTGGAATGAAGGGGGAGTATTTGGCAACCTTAATGCCCAAAAAATGGGGAATGAGCAACCGGGACCCCAAATTAAAAAAATTCATCATCAAGTGATTCCAAATCCAAGGATGGCATTCAAAGTAAAATCCCTATTATTTTTAGCACCTAATCACCATAGAAATTTAAACTTTTAATGAGTATAGACAAAATTTAAAATACCCATGAAGAAATACTCAAATTCAATAGCCAAATGTTTAATTGAAGTTCGACAAACTAGACAATTTTTTGTTGGGTGAATTCTTCTGAACCTAGAACCACCGTAAGTACTTCCATTTTCTTTGGCTTGAAGTGTTACACAAGTGAACCTATCCACTTAGATATATTTTATTTCCCAAATTATATAGTTATATATGGCCATTAGTTTTGTTTTTTTATTGTTGTTGGATCTGGATTATTGTTGTCATGACCATCAATTGGAGAGGTCCCGAATTATTTAGGTATATATTTGAATACTAAACCAAGAATAATAGAAGCAAGTGAAATTTGGTTCTCCAAGAATAATATTCTAAAATTAAACCTTCTCTTGTTTATGATGAACTAAAATATGTTTTCCAGACTTAGTATACATGTGAATCCGTGCTATTATAATTTGTGCATTAGTGATTGTCATTTTTTTTTTGCATTGAAGAATTCACAAAAGTGCAATGGAAAAAATGCTTAACAAAAAAAACTTGTTCCAACTCCTAAGGTTCTTAAATTTGATAACCCCTCTATGATGGAGTTAACTCACAATTTTAGTGTGCTATCCCTTCAAATGCCCTTTTGCCTGTAAGCTTGGCATAACTATTATTGCCATGAATCAAATGACCAGAAACTTATATTATCCTTGGAAAAGAATTCACTTCGGTCAACATATTATATCAATTTGCCTCTAAGCTTCATCTTATAGAATAAAAGACGTTTCCTCTACTTGAACTAAGCTATCTAAATTTTCAATTTAACGCATATACAGAAAGTTCTTCATATCCTTGGTTCCTATTTAAAATGTACCATGGGGTTGACTGTACCCACAAATTATTTTAATAGACCAAAAAACAATTTTGGGTGAGCTACAATATAAAGCAATGACAATTACAAATCTTTCATAACCTTCCATACATAATTCTTAAAAATTCCAATTCATATATGTAAGAGATCTTAACGTTTCATATAAGTGGGTTAAGACATAACTCATAATTGAAGCTTGAATGGCTTATTTCACCTTGGGTACATATTCTCCCCAAACACTTTTGCTCTAGGAAGCTAGTCATTTTTAGAAATTGGCCTCATTAAATTTAACTAGTGCATTGGGGATTATTATTTCACAGGCTCTAGCTTTGAAAACACTTCTCTTTCAAAATGCTCTTTCCATGCACTTATATATCTATAAGTAATATCAAATGCTTCAAAATCTCAAATTGAATCCTTAAACCTATTAAAATGGTCCAAGGATGAACAATGCAGTTAAAGCCCCTACCTTCACTATTGGTACAAGTTAATTTTCAGATGAAGAACATTTCATTTTGAACATTCCCACCAAAATGTTTTGTTGAAAAAGGAATTCGGTATTCACTCTCCAGATGGTGCAGCTGACATCCAATGTTGTTTTGCGAATATCTTCTTTTTATCAATTTGGACAGAATCCCATGTTTGGTCTTATTGAACACTACTAGCCATTACAGTGGCTACAGCAGCCCCCATTATGCATTTGACAGAATTAAAGTGGCGCTTTCACAGGCCGGCTATTAAATATTCCAGCTAGAATTTAGCAAAACAGACAGATATGATCAACTACAATACAATTACTTGCAATTTGGACTTTCAAGTATGCATGAACTCACAAGCAGCCTGATCACAGCATCAATCACCAAGTAGGCATGGCAATGAGGGTAGAATTTGCAATGAACATTCCCAAGGAACATGGAACTTACGTATGTAGTCTAACAAATGCTTACAATGAAAACCAATGCTTAAGCTGAACACACACGCATATATATATATTTCTATAGTTTTCCAAAAAAGGAGGTACAATTGTCAAGTATGACAATATGGCTTAGTGTTTATAAAACACTGTAGACTAAATGAACTCAAATTACTAGACGTCTAAGTACACTTGCTGTCAAAATACTACTCCAAGGAGCCTTGGACCTACATCACCACAACATTCAATCACAAAGGAAGTTAGTTCTAAACCATCAAAGAACTTCAACAAACCAAGAGGAACTCATTTAGCAACAATACTTTCAATTATAGGGAACTGTATACTTACCTATGTTTCCCAAAATGGAAATGCAAGAGTGTGGACGCAAGATTACCCACCCTCAGTAATCGGGCAAACACCGACCAGGTTCTATGCCTTTATCCACCTTTTGAATATATGGGGGTATTTGTGAGCGTGGTCCACTGTGCCTTTCAAGCAATGGATCTTTTTATACTAACGTTTTCTAAGTGTCATGGATGGCAGCGAATACTATTAGAAATGCATGGATAACCAACAAGTTAACTGTGATGACCAAAGGTGATGATAAATCCGAACTTTCACCTAACTACCCTCCGTCTAAGGTTGGTTGGGTAGTTGGCGTCATTTCTAACGTTCCTAACTACATGAAAAGAACCCCCCCGCGTTCTTTCTACGAACCTCTAAGACTACTTCTTTTGGAAGTTCCAATTCTACAAGCTAATCTTGAGCTTGGTTTTTACTCAACTCTCTAGCCTCTAAATGTAACTATGGATTTTTACCCTTGGATTTGACTCCTAAATTAATCCTAGATTTTTACTCCTCACCTAACTCTAAGTTTTTACTCCTCAATTTAATTCTAGCTTTTTACTCCTAAACCAACTCTAAGTTTTTACTCCTAAAACTAACTCTAGCTTTTTACTCCTAAAACTAACTCTAGCTTTTTACTTCTAACTAACTCTAACTTTTTTACTCCTAAACTAACTCTAGTTTTTACTTCTCAATTAAACTCTAGCTTTTTACTCCCTAAACTAACTCTATAGTTTTTACTTCTAAACTAACTCTAACTTTTTTACTCCTAAACTAACTCTAGCTTTTTACCTCTAACTAACTCTAACTTTTTTACTCCTAAACTAACTCTAAGTTTTTACCCCTAAAACTAACTCTAACTTTTTTACTCCTAAACTAACTCTAGCTTTTTACCTCTAACTAACTCTAACTTTTTTACTCCTAAACTAACTCTAAGTTTTTACCCCTAAAACTAACTCTAACTTTTTTACTCCTAAACTAACTCTAGCTTTTTACCTCTAACTAACTCTAACTTTTTTACTCCTAAACTAACTCTAAGTTTTTACCCCTACAACTAACTCTACAATTTAGCTTTTATTCCCAATGTTTACTTTACCTATCACGGTTTACTATTCACGTGAAGAGGGCTAAATTTAAGGAAAGAATCAAAAACTAACTGGGAACAACACACCCAAGATTAAATCAAAAACTCACCCCTTCACTGCCGATATCGGAGAGAAGCTCGTCCACGTCCGTATGTACATTCTCGTGCTCCATGGTGGTCCTTGATTTTGGTTGAATTTCTTCAAGCTCACCGCTTATTTTTGGGGAGAATATTACACCCATGTGGATTAGACGCCTTCCTTCCTTTCCTCTCCCTTTCTCTTTCCTTTTCCTTCCCTTCCTTTCTTTTGCACTAGCACTATTCTATCTACTCTTTTATGAGCATCTTACAACTATAGATTCAAACCCCAAGGGGTGTTAATGTCTCTCCTACCCTCTTACACGACCTTGTCCTCGTGTCATCCTAATCCTCCTCCTAATGGTCGCTATGAATTCTTGAGATTTTCTTCCTAACACCTACTTAGCTAACCTAGGTCACTATTTATCGTCACTCTCACCTAAGCTGCCCATATAGCCATCCCCTCCTCTCCTTCTCCTCTTATCTTTGAGTGGTTTTTGCAGGTTTTGGACGAACAATTTCCTTACGTGGAGCTTAGCTAGGACTGGACCCCATTTTCTCTTCCTTTCTCCTCTCAACTATTCCCTTGTCCAGTTTTTGTGTTGGAAACGAGCCCGACTCCCCACCCGAACTCTAATTTCAGTAGCCTTGTATGTGATTTTTTCCTCTTTAGATTCTGATTTCTTTTCTCCTTGAGCCTTTGTGGTAACCAGTTTCTCTTTTCAAAGGCCCTGGCTCCGACCCCCCTGGACTGCCTTGGCTCCCCGAAACCCACTGACTGGACGAACACCCCCTAGCCCGCTTGACTGGACAAGACACCCCCAACCTGCTGACTGGACGAGACACCCCCCCAGCCCGCTGATTGGACGAGACACCCCCGATCGCTGACTGGACGAGACACCCCTCCCGACCGTTGACTGGACAGACGGCCCCCAACCCGCTTGACTGGACGAGACACCTCCTCTCACTGCTGGACTACTGGTTGCTCTAACTGACTGGTTGCTCTTAACTAAACTGGTTGCTCTTAAACTAAAACTAGTTGTTCTTAAACTAAAAACTGATTGCTCTAGCTAAAACTGGTTGCTCTTAAACTAAAAATAGATTGCTCTAGCTAAAACTGGTTGCTCTTAAACTAAAATTGGTTGCTCTTAAACTAAAACTGATTGCTCTAATTAAATTGATTGCTCTAAACTAAGAACTGATTGCTCTAACTAAACTGGTTGAGTTTCTCTAATGAAGCAAATGGGTTTTCTCTAACTAAACAACCGGGTTTTTTCTGGCTAAAGGGGAGTAATTTGAACACTAAATTTGTTAACCGCAAGGGGCCCTACCTATCTTGGAAGCTAAACTTTGAATGTTTCCACAAAGGTCTTGGAAACTAAACTTTGAAACTAGACACCTGGAAGGGTCAAAGCTTTGCCGCCAAGTTGGTTTTAACACCAACTTTAGGACTTAGGGACACACCGGGGGTTCAAGTTCCACCGCCCTATTTTTTAACACACTCTAGGACTTCTGACACTCACAGGTTCAAAGCTTTGCCGTGCATTGGGGTACCACACACGGTGACACAACTTAATACGAAGGTTAGTTCCCAAATGGGGTCACTCTCACATAAGATTGCCCTCGAAGGTTAGTACCACTTTAACATGCATGGGTTAGTATGATAATGGCCAATGTGAGCACTCAATAATCCACACTAAAGGCCCCCCAAAGCAGCATCGCCAAGGTACGGTGGGGGGTATCTCTAAGATTACTATAATCAACCCAAGAATACTTTAACAAAAGAACCCGTTAGTCCAAGAGAACAAAAAGAAGAAGAACCGAATGACACACGCAATAAGGTAGAAGGACTCCACAATGAACTTCAAAGCTTGAATTCCAACAACAATGGAGCTCAAAAAGAGCTCGAAAAACACCGTAGAAGTTTCTCGGCTAAAATGCCAAAATCTTCCAACATAAGTTGGACCTACGGACCAAAAACAAGATTTGGGGGTGTTTAAGAGAGAAAAATGGGGACCTTAAATAGGTTTCCAAGGCCCAACCTCCCCCTCAAGAGCTCTAAAGTAACCTTATCAACTTGGATTTTCATCCTCATCTTCAAAGATTTTCATCCTAATCCCTAAAAAACTACTTTTACCTATCTACGCTGGACCAACCTCCTAACTTTTGGAGAATAACTCCAATCATCAAATGGATTACGCCATTGGCTCCAAGTTGCCGTGTTTAGTCCAAGACCCCTCTACCCCCCCGTACCGAGGACAAAAAACCATCGTAGGTTAATTTAGTTTTAAAACTAAACCGTGGTAAAATCCTAGATATTGGGGGTCTCCTATTTTGAGATATGTAAATAGCCTAGGGTCTCCGGTAGGTGTGAGGGAGTCGGAAAAGACTCTTGGTTGACTTTGTTTCGTCATCGTATGGTCCCGGGATGCCGGTCAACGTGGCGGGGACCCCGCCACGTGATTAATTCTCGAGGAATCTCGCCGGTTCGGGTACTTGCTGCTATCGGAATGTTGCAAAACTTCACGGAGCGCATTATTAACATAAAACAAGCTAGTCTAATTTTTAGTGAGATTTTCTGGCAACCTGGGTAATTTCCATGAAATTCCCGTTGGAGGTTACCAAGGTTGACCATCCGCAAAAGGTTCTTCTGCAAGTCGGAAGATGACGGGATTTTTCACAGGACCTCTCATGGGGTCACATGAAAGATGTGCAGGTGCGTTTTCGTACCTGGCACAATTGGTCAATGGAGATGAATTGGCCATCTCCTTGAGTTTATCGATGGTGCGGGAATCTTTTGCAGATAGAAGAATCTTGGCGAATCGATTTCGTCGTTGGACTCCTGGCATGGGATTTACCCTAGGACACCATCCTTGGTCTGTAGGTTCCTACACGGGCCCGGTCTTGCGTCAGTGGTTCCTGCATGCTAACAATTGGGGTTTGGAGAATTTCTAAACCTAACTCTAGGACCCGACCTAGTGGCCTCGTTGTGGATCCCTCGGACCGGCTTAGCCATGAATTGCCACATTCATGGTGGGATTTAGCCCTTTTGGGCCTATGTGACTTGAATCCTACAAATCCAACCGTTTCGTTCTTTCTACCGATTTTTGGGCCCGGTTTGGTGGAATTCTAAGTCTAAACACAAATCTAGACCAAATACTGTAATGGATATGTTACAACCCTATTTTGATTCTACACTCTTTTTATGGTTTTTTATATTTTTTTTTTAACTTTAAATTGCAAATTTCCAAAAAAATAATTCTACAAGTCCCAAGTGACAAATTGGGAGCTCACACCCAACTGGTCCGAGCTTGAAACTTGTTCCGAGTCTTCTCCAAGTTCCGGATCCGCTCATCCTTCTGGCGGATCACCTCCAGATCCAGCCTCCATCTGATTTTGTCCATAATTCCTTCGGGTGGAACCTTCAATTCTTCGGCAATCTCTCAAATGAACCTGATTGTCCTCTCGTGTAGGAGTCGCGCCTGCCCCAGATGTCCATTGAAATCCGACGTCGAAGAACTCTTGGTCAAATGGCTTCTCCTCATCCGGAACCAGGTTTGGCTCCACCGGATCTACCTCGGGTTGCTTCCCCCTTGAACCCGGATCCGTCAACTTCCTCTTGGTTCCTCTCCGCTTGAGTTGGTCTTCTTCCGGTTCCTCCTCTTCCTCTTCCGAAGCCTCCTCTTGGATCTTGTTCATCAATCCGTATTTCAAAATTTCGCATCCGGTGTTGTAGATGAGGGTCTCATTCGACGTCAGCACATCTTCATGGTGATACATGTAGAACAGGTACGGGCATATGGAACTGTACTTGGTCTTGGTAACATGGTTCGCCAACTTTGTGATGACCGTTCCAATCACCCTCCCCCATTTCACAATTCTCTCCTCTAAGGCTCTGAAGATAGTGTTCGCCACCATGATTGTGACCCGGCTAGGCTTTTACGGATAAAGGATTGGGATCATAAACTCTAGGACCCACTCATGCCTCTCGTTGATGCAGTCAGCGATCACGTACCCCTCCTTCACGTGAGGCGGATTCCAGAATTTACTTGTCACATACTTATCCGCCCTTGAAGCCAGGCCATCCCCAAACTTTTGGAACTGGTACACCTCTGCCTAGATGTCTTCCATCCACCACTTCCTCTGTCCTCTCACGGTCAACTCATACTGATTCGTCGTTCTGTCAATCAACTCTTGAATCAGTTCGTCGCTCTTCAAATTCCACAACCTCTCCAAAAGTCCCACACATCCCATCCGTCTAAGATCTTCTTCTAACTCTTGACGGATTGCTAGGCCGCTTGATATGATCGGATAGACCATCCGGGTGACAACCGACACCTTAGCGGATCTGGGATTACTACTTTCCGCAATTGGAATCCGAAAAACTACACCCTAATCCGGCCTCACCCCTCTCTATCCGTAAACAAACTCTCACCACACTTTCTCTCAACTATTTGCGCGTGAAGGAGTTTAGGAAACTCGGAAGTGAAGAGAAATGGAGTAATGGTGGCCCTTAAGTACCCACTATGCTGCCTAAAGTTCTTGGATTAGAACTAGATTAGGGTTTCGTTCCTGAGACGCGTCCCCTAGCCTCGTAGGTCGGATTCATAGACCGTAGGTGGCGGCGTTCCGGTCCATTTCCAGATACCATACCGTAACCAGATCAGAAGCCTGTTTCCGGGTGAAGTCGTATTTTAAACTTAAACCTTTCCGGAGTAAAATCATCGTTTCTTAAACACAAATTTGAAAATTTTCTAATCTATTACATCTATTCTACTCTATCTATGCGGAAATTGAGTTTCCATGTTGTGATAATGACTTAAGTAGAATTAGTATAGATACGCTATAAGCGATTGTAAAGATTTGCAATTAATTGTGATCATTGAAGTACTAATGTGGTTTGTTGAATGATTGAGAGATGCTTTAAGTAATTATTGTGAGCCTGCGCTTAAAGCGAATGCAACAAGAAACAAAGACTTGTATGCTTAAAGCAATATGTTATGTTTACCTTTGCTAAAAGCGTGCTTCTAGTTTGAACCTCCACACTAAAATAAGACAGAGACTGCATATTTGTTTGTTGCATCTATGTGTGTCGGATGGAAACTAGTTATAGAATAAGTGATTGAATCTTTATTTTGAAACTAGGGGATATTTGAATTATATTTTTTGGTTAAGATTAAGATTTTAAGACATTTCTATTTGTAAATGTGACTTTAGTCATGAAGTGTTATATTATTTGGATTTTGAACCCTATACTATAGTCCTGGATTTTATTTGGAGAAAGACAAAATCTAGACTATACAGCTAAAGGCTCACATTGACAAGTCCCTAAGAACAAGTTGGAGCCAAGCAGCACTAACTGTAAATGACCTATTCTAGGTACTCCCCAAATTGCTCGGAAGATGTCTATCACCTATGCCAAACCTCTAGACCACGTTTGCTTAGATGCTCTTTGCCAAATGGGAGATAGCTGTTGGTTGGGGAAGTCGTGCTTGGATATGTTTCGCAATGCCGCAACATCGTCTACCTCAACTTGCGTGTGGTTTTGTTTCCCCTACGACCAACCTGAGTGACAAGAGTCCATTGAAGAACTCTAAAGACAATTCCACTAGGGCACCTCTGGTCCTTCCATGTTGCGGCTCACCAATGGAAGCATCTACAGGTATTCGTTGCCTGGTAACAGCAACATCAGATTGGGATGCCGGTTGCTCGACGGCTAGCGCTTGTTGAGATCCCTAAGCTTCAGGCCCAATCAAGACAAGATTTGTGAGTCTTGTGGCAGCTTTTAGGATTTCCTTAGACGGCGAGACAATATGCAAATCAACAACCATGGTGCCTGGGGTGCCGGTATTGCTAGATCCACCTTCTCTTGTCTTCCCAACAACACCCGAAATAGTGTGACTGGATGATTGATAATATTGAACGAGATCAATGGGCGTCACAATAAGAGTCCGAGATGATGCCAACTCTAAATGAGCTTGATGAGTTGGTGTTATTGGAGTGGGGGACCGTCAAGATTCTAGCAAACAAAATTGCATTAAAGAGCAAGTCGGCGTAAGAGAACAAGTTCGAGGGGCCTACGGATGGCGAACAAGCTTTTTGACGTTGGACTCTTCACCCATCGAATTACTTGAGTAAGTTTGTCGCAGTGTGAGTGGTCGGTTTAGGACTGACCCGAATATCAGGGGAAGTAGACATCCTAGTTCAGTAAAGCCAACAATACCCTACCAAGGAGACATGGATGATGACCCTGGCTGAGGCAAAGGAGCAGACACTAGAAGAAAACCCCGTTTTTGCTGTCGTTGCAGTGCAACGTGCCATGTTTGTTGAGATGTCACGTGTTAAGCAATGAACGGGTGCAAAAGAATGAATTTGATTTGATGTTGCAAAAAACGTGTGAGATTAAGTTGGAAAACAAGTAGATGTCACTATAGACAAAGATGTTTTTAACGATATTTAAAAAAATAAGCTGATGTTTTGTTATGACATCTCAAAAAACATAGACTGCCACGTCAGCATGAAGTCCATTTTCATTATGGATAAATTACTAAAAATTACTATGGTCAATGGAAAAATATTGACCTTATATAAAAAATTTAGGAAAAAGGCAATGATGTGGCATGCTTTCCAAAAAAAAGAAAAATTGATGGATGAAAATGGATGAGTTCCATGGATGAAAACAGATAGTCTTTATACAGGTGGGGAGGTGGAAGAGAGACAATTGATATGGGATATATCAAAAAAAAATTGTGTTCAAAGTGAAATGTCCACAAAAACGTCGAGATGTCTGAAACAACATCTCTATGTTTAAAAAAACATATACACGTCAAAAACAACATCATGTAAACAAGTGAAATAACCATATTCTACTTGTCCCATATTGTTTGTCTTTCCATGGGCAGAGTATGGATATAAATACAATGTCCTTATCCTTCATTTTTATTAACTTTTAATGAAGTGATTCCTTCATTTGGCCATTAAAAATTCCCTTAATGGTTGATGGTAAGTTTTCTTCAATTTTTGTTGAATTCAGAATTTTTTTTTGTTCATTTCATTTTTTTTATTTATATTAAATTTTTAATGATATTGCCTTGTAGGTAGGGTATGTAGCAATTGATGTTTGAAAAAACGTGTAATTTGACGTTGTAAGAAATGTCTAATTTGACATCTCAAAAAACACTATTAAATTATTCAAATGACACAAAAATGAGATGACGTGGCCTCCACGTCACAGTTTCCCACCTCCACGTCACAATTTCCCGCCTCCACTTCAAAGACCACATCAACAATGGCATGGATGGAAAAAAAGATGACGTGGCAGTTTTCGAGCATGTGGCGCTAACATGGCGCTTACGTGGCCTCCACATGTCGACCTATGCAGACCTTTGATCACCTTGTCATGTGTGACATCAAGAAAAAACAAGCTTGAAAACAACGCATTTTTTGTAATTTTTGCACGTTTTTTGCCCGTCAATTCAAACGGATTTTAGGAGACATCTACGCTGATTATTTCCGCGTCAAACAAGACGCCGTCTCATGTTTTCTGCAACATAAAAAAAAACCATGTTTTCTTCTAGTGAGACAAATGAGACGACTGAGTCTTCCAGATCGAGCCGCCACCACTCACAGACTTCCGTACTGTGAAGGACTTATGAGCTATCACATGAGCAGCGGCAACAAGGTTCGTTCCCTTTATGCCCTCATGTGCTCTTGATATGCTGTCTTCCTCATGAACGAACTCCAAAATAGGACGGCCATTTCTTTGGAGACGCAAAGAAAAGGACAATGAACAAGAAAAGGATAACGGATTATTTGTAGCTTTCTCCTGGGCCACCTCTAAAAATGTGGACAGCGGATGCTTCTGAGGGCTCGAAAATTCCATAGAGGAACCCAATACCTGTTCTGTTCAAGGCCCTCTAGTGGAATATGGAGATAAATTCCAGAAAGCAAAACATAGACAAAGAAGTTGTCATGGCTAGTAAATGCATGAGAAACAAAGCTTTATAAAAAATAGAATCACAAAGTACATCAAATTTTGAAAATCAAGAATGGCCATAAACAAATGCTATGTAGAGAAAATGGCAGGTTGTGTGGCATACTGGGAATGAATTCAGTCTAAGATTAGTTCGCCGGTGCCCGCAACACCCACATTGCTTCATGAAGGATTTTGGCCGCTATCTGACTGGACAAAAGATCACAGATCTGCATTTCCAAAAGAAGGGGGGATCCAAATAATCTACTTGACACCACTTCAAAGAATGACCTAGAACCTTCTCTTTACTGCAAACTTGCAAAGGACAAGCCGAAGTTGACCTTTAATCCCTTCTAAGGTGTTCTGCTAGAAGACCATGTCACAACAATTACCTTTATGTTTGGCTTGGGCGGATACTAAAGTGTGTGGACATGTCTCTAGAGGGCCAATGTATGATAATTTTAAGCTGGAATGGTGGACTCCGATAAAAGCCAAGAGGGAGGGAAAAGGGATTGTGGCGAGGGAGTGTTGGACCCGTAGATGGTGTCGTAGCACAAGGAAGCACTAATCCTCCTATTGGTATCAAAAATTGACTAAAACAACATTCAGATGACTTATATATTGTTCCACAGAGATTTAGTTTGTAGTTCCTAAGATGATGACCGGAACAAGATATGGAAACCAACTTCAATTCTCTCACACATACACACACATACAGGATGAAAAATTGGAAGTTCTATACTTACATCCTGACTTACTTCCAATTCTTTCTTACTATTTAATATTATAGTTCTGTATTTATCTGCCAACCAAGAAGAAGTGTCCAAAATTTTGTACTGGTTCCGGTTCTAGTAATTAAAGTAATTAATTTAGAAGTTTAGCCTCTATATAAAAGGGATCCACTATTTGGAATTGAAGAATGATGTGTTGAATCCTACCCTTCTATAGATTAAAGTGACTGAAGTTCCACTTAAAGAAAATAACAAAATGACAAAGAAAACATGATGCAAATATTTCTTCACAACATATCCAAAAACTAATCCGAACTAGCAGATCACATAGAAAATTCCTACAATCCCAACTTACTACAATGACAGACCTATCCAATCCGTGGTCCTTAAGTCAAGATTGGTAACCGGATAACTAGACGACTCATATCCCTTTGCTCACCACCACTTTCGGTTGTAGTGGAACCTTATCAACCTGTCAACTAACATACATCCGGATGTCCACTCAGATTATACCCACTTTAAGAGTGGTTATTTTCCACAAAAGTTTCCAGACAACAAAACTAAACAAAAGCTCCCATCTAGTACAAGCAATTTTTCAACCAACTCACTAAAACTCCAGGATTTAGATCAGACAAAATCTAAGGGGTATTCTCCCTTCCCCATTCAGCAAACCCAACTACCCGCACTAAAAAATGGTTCTAGCATTGCCGGCATACCCTCATAGCACCAAGTGATGAACTCAACACACTGAAGTGAAATTCTGTAAAATTAATTTGCTTGAAAGAAATAAAACAAAAGCATATAAACACTTGGGGCATCAATCTAACTTCAGCCCCTAAATAACCAACCCCTGGGGAACCCTAAATGTCTCCAAAAGAATAAACTACCGACCAAGGAATGACACGTTGCATTCCCTAATCCAAAATACCTTGACTTCCTACCATGCAGCAAATTCTGCAAAAAGTAGATCTCAGATCCGAAAAATCCGGATCCGGATGTCCAAGTTCATTACAACCAAAAGCACCTAGTAAGTAACTTCTTAAGTCAAAAACTTTAGTTTTCTCCACCTACCTACTTCTGCTCCTAAAATTAATTGCCGCTAAGTCTTCTTCAGCCGCTTTGGAGGTGCCCCCACTTGTTTTGCCGCTCCCTTCCAAGTTGGCTGCTTCCTACTAGCTAAGGCCTTGGTAACACGCGTTGCTTGGCCTTTGCTAGGGGCTCGAGTTTGCCCTTTACCTTTTCCGCGCGGAGGAGAGGCAACTTCCGATTTTGAGTCTGCCGACTCTTCTTCAACTGTGTTGCCTTCATTCTTTGACGTTGTTGGGACTCGTCTTTTTCAGTTTCAATCTTAACAAGCAAAGTCGACTCCCTTGCTCCCTTCGGAGTCATCTTCCGCTTCACCAAACTTGCTTCCTTCGGGGAGAGACCGAAAAACTTACTCTTCGAGGTGTTCTGGTCCTCTTCCACTATCCGGGATTGACTTTTGGTCTGATATCTAGGCATAGACCCTTTTCCAATTCCAGAATCAACCTGGCTGGCTGGTCATGAAGATTGTGGAGTCTTCATGACGCCCTTGTCTTTTCGCCCCAATGATGTAAGTAAAGAAAGTATTGGGGTTATCTTGGAAAGAGTCGCTTCCTTCACCCGACTAGATCATTTCCCCGTTTTTGGTTCTAGACCAATTTCCTGCATGATAGCCTTTATATCTAGTAAAGTTGTCTCCATCTTCTCCCTATAATCCACCAAGACGGAAACAATCTTAGGTCCCAACTGCGATCTTTCTCTCAGAACTTTGGCTTCAAACAACTTAGACTTGTTCACCACATCACCCAAGTTCCCATTGAAGTTCCGGATCCGGGTGAGAGCTTCCATGGACTCAAGTGAAAGTCTTGCTTCTTCAGACTTCTTTTTTAGCTTGGCCTGGAGAACTTTCACTTGGTCGGACAATTCCTTTGCCCGCTCTTCTAACTTCTTCACACCCTTATTTTGGAGAAGACTCTCCACTCCCTCGTATAGGTTTGATGAGTTGGTCTTGCCCATTAGCTCACACACTTTCCAGATAACCTCTCTCTCACTGGAAACTTAATCCCAAATTCCCTTTAGTTCCTCTATGACTATAGTAATGGGATCGTATTTTCAATCAGTTGTCCAAATCGGGTCTTTCTTCTCGGTCCTCTCAGCCAGTACTTTACCTTTTCCTTGGACTACTTCCTCCTTTTCCGAATCTGAAGACACCTCTCTTGACCTCTCTTTCACAATTTCACGTTCCAGTTTCGGACTAATCATATATTGAAGCATAACCTCCGCAGACCGCAGCCTTATATGTCGACCTCTCCTCATCTCTCAGCAAATCTAGAAACTAATAGAGGTAGAAGAGAAAATGACTAAGGCCAGAAGGTTTGGTTTTCTCGGCCACTGAACACATTTTGGTCACTAAGTCGCATACTACCATCTCCAGTTTACCTTCCTATCTCCAGATAGTGTCCCAAAAATAGTGTTTGCCAGAGTGACCGTGATCCGGGTTGGCCTTTCTGGATTCAGCATCGAAATTAGAAACTCTAACACTCTCCTATACCTCAGATTTGCACAATCCGTGACAACATAGCCGTCTTTGGGGTTCACGGGGTTGAAGAACTTACTATTGCAGAATTTGTCTGTCCGTGAAGCCCATCCTTTTTCCTCCTGCGGAAAGCAGTACACTGTCCCCCATAGCTTGGCTGACCATTTGGATGGCTGGGCTCTCACAATCCGTTCCCACTCGCTTGACTGATCCGCCATAAGTTCCCGCACCATTTCCTCGTCTCTCAAGTTCTAAGGGACTTGAAGAAACCTCTGGTAGCCAATCTATTGCAGATCCTCCTCCAAGAGCGCCCTCTCCTTCTTACCCTTAGGCAAGCCAAGGATTACCGACCAAAGAGGAACCGGATGCCGTTCTTCTTCACTCTCAGTCTTCACCATCTAACTTGGCACACTCAAAGACAACCCTCACCTAATCACCATCTCTAGTACAGAAATTTGTGCACAAATATCCGGATGTTCACTCAGAATACTTTACTCTTAGCCGTATACTAAGAATCGGAAACTAAAACACTCAAAACTCTCTTGTCAAAGCAACAAAACAACAGCAAAACTCCCTAGACGCAAGAGGATCCAGATGAGAAATGAAACAGGTGAGAGAAATGGCCTCCATTCACCTCCCATGGTTTTGGTTCTGTAGCCATTGAGTCGATTGTTGTGCAGTTTGTGTGGAATTTCTATCTATTCAACATTCCAATTTTACTCCCGATAGTGTCCGTTGGCGTCCGATTCATTTCCGATTCCGTTTCCAATATCACCAAAGTCTCCTTGACGCTCCAAGTCAACTATTCTAGATTCCGGTTTTCGGTTAGGGTGGAAACTTTAGTTTTCCTCCTTAATCCTTTTATCTAACCAAGGTACCCAATGTTTTGCTAATCCATAACTCTAGTAATTCATCTACTTCTAACCCATAGAAGCGAAAAAAATTGTTAAGGATGGATTCCTTACTTTTAATTCTATTTGAACTAATTCAAACTTTGTTTTCTAGGTTCCCACAGATGGCATAAGGAACTCTATCTTCCGTAGATTGTTCATGTCAGTTTTGTCCTATATTCGCACCAAATGCCCTCGCATGTGAAGAAAGGACCTCCAACATCTCATGTTATTTTAGAGGCCTCGGTTATTGCTGCAATCACTAATCTGGAGGCCGCGGGCGCAGCTATTGATAGAGATGCTGACGACAAGGGAGATGACTAATGCCACAAGTCTTTTCTATATTGTCAGCTATCAGTCGATAAAAAACTTTCTGTTCATTGAATTGTTACCCCAAGCCTGCCCTGGTCGGGCCTACCACTTGGGTAGTGGTGTTGGTTGCCATCCGATATACCAAACACTATTGCGTATTGAACGCACCGTGCTATCACTAGGATAATCTTGTTTTGATGGACTCTATGCAGATGTCCACTTAACTTATTTTTGTTTTGAATCAAAAAAGGAGTAGCTTTATGCTTGCAGTCTCCTTATTTTGTGCATTCGCCATTTATCATTACTATTGGTTGCCCGCCGACATAGTTAGCATATGTGAGTAGTGCAATATTGGCTATAACATTTTCAGTTGTCTGACGTCTGGCCTTCTATTGCTGGAACCTCAAAGGATTTGTACTTTTTTGTTTTGAATATAAATGAAGCTCCTTTGTGGGCGATTTTCCAATTGCTTCTACTTATTGCACTCCCATAATGCTGACTTTTTTAGCTTTGATGTTGCCTATATTGTTTACATAAAACTGCACACGATACTCTGGACCTTCTTATTGGCTGCCAACTAATACATGTAAACATGCTTGATGTGTCTAGTGTTTAGGATTTGGAAATGAAATGATATGAATGATAGGATTTTGTATTGGAGATTCACCTTGGTTTTTTGTTTCACGATTATAGGCATCTCTTTTGGTATCACAATGTCACGTGTGCAACTAAATTATTTTACTACTTCTAATTTCTATTAAAATCAAATTGTCCTTCATGAATCAATTTTGTTGAACAAGTAGTAGAGTTGGACAATGTGTTGGTGGGCTGTCACTAGTAGAAAACGCAAGAATTTTGACAGAATTCTGTTGATTTGGACGTGTTGTCCTGGTCACTGTTTTGTTGATTTCAACATAAATCTAGTGAGTCGACACTTTTCCATCATTTTAATCACGTTCTTCTCTTTTTGTAGGTGATAATGGACTATGAATTTGTCCATACACTATTAGAAAATTTGTGTCCAACTCAACAAAACTTTAACACAGAAGTGTTGTTTTTTTTGTTCAAGAGGTCAAGTTGATTTGGACAAACTTCAACATTAAGTTGTTAATTCTTTTGTTGATTTGGTTATCTCAAGAAAAAATTAAAATTCTAAAATTCTTTTTTTTAAAAGCAAAATATTCAACCTATTAGAACCAGCCATGTGGCAATGCAACAAGTGGCAATTGGCCACGTCAAACCACCCTCATGAAGAAGTGGGGGCAAGGGGGTTCGAACCCTGGACCTTCAGGTTAACACCCCCAAGTCGCAACCATTCCACCACCGAATTTCTTAATGTACACAATGTAAATCAAATTGTACTTTATCATTTTAAAGATTTTGTTCAATCACTTCAGCGGACTTTGACAGTCATTTAGGCATAGAAAAATAACTTTTTTTAAAACAACTTGAACTAAGAAAAGTTGGGAAATAAGTTTTATTTTCATCTCCAAAAATCCTTTTGGGATTTTGAGTCTTCGGTAAAAAGTTATGAGCAAAAAACAGAGAGGGTTTTTGAAAATGTCAAAACAACTGTTCTTTGTTAGTCCTCTTTCAATTTTGTTCATAACTTTTTACTGGAGACTCAAAATCCCAAACGGATTTTTGAAGATGAAATTAAAACTTATTTCCCAACTTTTCTTAGTTCAAGTTGTTTTAAAAAAAGTTATTTTTCTATGCCTAAATGAGTTCTGAAGTCTGCTGATTTTACGAAATACCGAATTAGCCCTCTCTGAATTTTGACCATAACTTTTGATCAGAGGCTGAAAATTCAAAAAGAATTTTTGGAGATGAAATCTATCTTCATTCTTCAATTTTTCATAATTCACAACTTCTTGAAAAAAATTAATCTACGATGCCAAAACCGCCACCAAAGTCTGCTGATTTCATAAAGCACCAAATTATGAATGATTAAATGAAAAAAAAGAAGTTCTTTGTACTTAAAATTTCACCTGTGGAGATTTTAGCAGTCCAAATGACAAAAACTTATTTGAAACTCTTGTAAGTGAAAATGAACAAAAAAGTATTTTTTGGTTTGTTAACTTGGACGTTGTACTATTCAAATCAACAGAAAGTTTGTTACCATTTTGTTAGCTTGTGCCAAATCAACTGAAAAGTGTAAAAACGGTCGATGTAGTGCGCAAATTACAAAAAATTGTTCACATTCTGTTGATTTGGACATCATTTTCTACTAGTGATATTTGGTGTAATTGTCCATAATTAGTTAAATATGGGTTCTTTTAGTCTATAATAATATTTTGTCTAGTTTAGCAATCATAGTGATAAAGTTTGGTTACTATGATTGTAGACATTTCTATTAGATTTGATTTTATCACTATGACTATGATTGTAGTCCCTTTTGCTAGATCTTGATCAAATTTGGAGAAGTGTATTATTTAACCTTCTTAAATCCCTAAGCACCCAAGCACCTAAAATTTAATTGAAATTGTAGAGTCCTTGCTTTTGGCATAATGTGGAGCGTAGTAGGGGCTAAGAGTAAGTGAGTGTTTTGTGTGAATGATCATCACATTGTCCTTGTGGAATAGGACTTTGATAGGGATAAATGCGTAAAGAGTGTTTTTAGACACAAGGCACCAACTAACGAGCATTGTTCTTGGTGTACTTTTCCTACAATTGTGTCGATTCATGCCCTAATTGAGCGGTCTCACAATTGACCAAAAATTCTTAGAATTAGGGGGCATCAAATACTACCTTTATGTGAAGCTTTGGCACAATTTTAGTGCATAATTGCAATTTAGGCAAACACTACACTCATCCGAAATGCAAGACCTCCCAAAATTTTAGCCCCCTATACAATGTCAACTCCCTTTTGACCATTTTAAAATTTTAATCAATATGGTCAAATGTTTCAATACTTTTCCTAGAGCTCCAAGCTAGAATATTCCACCAATTTCAACAGCTAAGTTTAGTGGATGTCATTTCACCACTTGTGAAAAGAATTCAAATGGAAGGGGGTATTAGCTGGTGGTAGTTCCATGATTTTGCACTAGGAGCTCACGGATTAAAGTCCTACAATTGCTTTACTAACTTGTATAATGACTAAAAAATTTTGATTTTTTAGTATTTGATTATTTATTTTTATCAAGGATATTTGACCTAAGCACTCAAGGATTTAGAGATTTATGGGACCTGTAACTATTACTTCATCTTTGAGGAATTAAGTCAAAAATATTTGGTCAAAAATATCATTAATGGATTAAAAAAAAGTAACAATTCAATCCCATTTTATGATATATATATATATATATATATATATATGTATGTATTTAAATATAATTAAATAGTAAAAATTTCTTGCAATTTGTAACTTAACCCTTAAATGACAAAGTCATCTCAAAAGACTTGGTTTTTATAGACTCTTCATGAAAGCTTCTCAAATACTCAACTACATGTGAATGTCTTGTTATCATTCTCTTTGTCTTCACAAGATGCATCTATCAATGTAAGTATTGGATTTTAAATCACATTTTGAAGTTATAGTTTCTACATTGGAAAGTTTGATCATTTTTTTGAATAGTAGCTTTGAATTTGCCCATGGCTTTGAAGAAGTCAGAAGCTCATTATTGATTGGCGATTTGAACAAGCTACATGATGCCTATATAAAAAAAATTCAAACATTCAAACTTGGGCAGTCCTCTTAGAACCTCAAATGTCCTTTAATCTAGAAGAACAGAGACCATGACCACTTAATCAAACCTCAAAACCCTCTGCTCTATATCCTCTATTTTGTTGCATTTTTTGAGTGAAAAATTTCAAATTATCATAAATATTTGAAGAAAAAGTGAAGAAAATTCATATCAAATACAAAACATGCTCAAAAAATCTAAATTTTTTATAGAATAGAAGTATATTACATTATAAAAAACTATAGTATAAACACAAGTTCATGCCATTCTAAATTTAAAAATGTAGCATAGATTTTCAACTTCAAACTTCAATAAAATGCTATTTTGTATAAAAAATTTCAAAATCCACAAGTAGAGTAGAAACTACACTTTAGAAGCTTCATTTTCTTTATTTTTTTCAAAAGCTAAAGAAATTGTTTTGAATGTGAAAATCAAGTTTTAAGAAAAAAGAGCAAAAAGTATGAAATATACTATATAAGCATACCAATTTTTTTTGACAAGCTATGTTGTACAAAATTAAAAAAACAAGTAATATGACTTGAAGTTAATTATTTACTGTCCATCCCAAATTGGATGAAAGTCATCCGTTCTTGATAATGAAACAAGACTGCATCAAGAAAGTGCCCCCTAACTCCACTCGTACAAATGCAATATTGCAGAAGGGGCTATACTAGCTAATATTCTTGTAGCACTGCATGTAATACCTATGCTTATACGAAAACAATAACATTTCCTTTTAAAATTTTAATATTGCATTTATATTGTATTAAAACTTTGTTTTAAAAAAATAGAATATTTACTATTTAAATATTTTTTAATTGCAAAATGTCAACAAACACTCCTTTTCTTAATACTTTTGCAATATTGCATGTAGTATTTAGCTTAAATTTTTTAATTAAGTGCAATACAACATTTGTATACACTAAATATTGCTAAATTGCAATACTGCAAGAATATTAATTAGGTACTCTATTGTTAAGCCTCTCCATGGATACTAATGCAGTACTTCAAGGATATTGAAAAAAGTAGGCTCATTTTCGTGATGTGTTTGACCACTCATCCATCACCCCGAAATGGTCCGCAGCGTCCTTCCAGGGTGAAGGGGTCCAGCTTCCACCCTCCGGAAGATTCAAACCACGACAGACCAAGGGAGAGAACCGGGGACCACCGGAACAACTGAACGACAGTAAGTTCGCCGGGCCGGGGATGAAAGTTCCGCCAGCTTAAGGACGGATGGGAGTGAGGGTGCCGGGACCAGGGGAGTGAAGGCAAGGGCGAGGATACGGTACCAGCTTTCGGTCCGACCAAGGACAGGGAGGGGGACGGCAGGGATGACATTGGTGGGGAGTGGAAGAAAAGGGAGAGGAAAGGGAAAGGAAAGGGAAAGGAAAGGGAAAGGAAAGGAAGGGCAGGGAAGGGAAAGAGAACTGAAGAGAAGGGAGAGCCAACTGAAGGGGCAGGCAGGGATGCTGCTGCTGTCCCAGCAAGCAAAGCAATGAACCCCGTGGCTGCAGGACCACAGACTCGTCTGCAACAGGAACGCCACCGGCCAATGCCACTTCCCTGGTGATGAGGATTCTACCCCTGCCCGCCCTTCTACACGACTCCACTTACATTAGAATAGTCTACTACTCAGTCTACTACTCAGTCACTGCTCGAGTAGCGTCGTCGTCGTCGTCGTCGTCGTCTGACAGGAGACGACTCCAACGAGTCTGGTGCAGCCCTTGCTCGCCCGCTCACAAGCAAGGCGCGACTGAATGTGCCTCCGTCCAGCACCATCCGCCATAGCCATCCCCCCTCTCCCCTCCATTCCCCCAAGCACCACCCTTGCTCCTCCCACCCTATTTCATCGTCCCCCAACAGGTTTCCAGCTTCCGCTCCTCCTCCCGGAAGACGACTGATACGAAGCCCGCCCCGGCGTCTGGTCTGCCTGCGGCGCGGCGGTCGATTTCGTGGGGGCCGTGCGCGAGCTAGCCAGGGGTGGGCATCACGCCATCCCGAGCGGGCATGCTAGATGGAATACTATGCGCCAGCCAAAGGGGCGCCTTCCTCCTTTGCAGGCCCTGAAGAATCATCGCCGGCCTCCAACATCGTATCTGGGGGTGCGGCCAGCCTCCCATTCTACGACGACTGGCAGCGCCATGGCCTGGCTGCTCAGCGATCGCCACCTGGGGGCGGCTTGGACGCAGCCGGGGCGGACTCGGCTTCAGAAGGTAGTGCCAATTTCGCGATTTGCTGGGTGGGTGGGGTGTAGCCTAGCTAGTGGCGATGCATGACGACTAGGCGGGTGGCGCCCGCGCTGAGAGTACGCAACGACGACGCCTGACCGGCTTCCGATGCGCAATTCGGCATCTGGGTCCGATGCGGTTCGCATCGGTGCGGTGCAATTGGATCGGTAGAGAGCGAATTGGCATCTGGCGGAACTTTGATTTTGCATGTGGGAGCTCAAATTCTGCCCATCGCGGTAGGAAGCGTCGGATTCCGTTCGCAGAGAGTGTTGGCGGAGCCCCGTCGCTTCAATTGATGAATTGCGTGGTCGTAAAGTCTGTCGACTGTCGATGAGAGTGTATAGATCTCGTTCCTCGTCGGGGAGGATAGTGAGCTGCAGCTCGTAGTTTCGTTGTGGGTTCGTCGTCCGCGGCCGATTGCTGTGACGCCCGCTGCTTTTTGCCGGTTAATTGTGTGGTCGGCTGGTGTAGATCTCTGCGCTGCCCACGCAGCAATGTGGGTTGCACTCCGGCTCTGTGATGGTGACTGGCGCGAAAAGCATCTGCGCAGAGCAATTTTCGAACTGTGTCCATGTCCGACTGTCCACGGCAGGCAGTGTTGAGAATCAATCTTCGACTTGTGGACGATTGTAGCTTTGCAATCGAAATGTCCGCGTGAAAGTGACAGGATTGTAGTCGCGCGCACTCCTGCCACGTCTAGCCGCCGTCGTAGGGTAGGAGTGGCGATGGCGTGGTGGTGAGCTGCGATGCGTCCAATGCCGGGAATGGGACACTGACGTTGTTGCATCTGCTGGTGTTGGGTGGGCCGTGGGCGTTGCAGAAGCCGTGTGGCCGACAGCGATGCAGGGGCCAGAGGGCATGGATGGAGGGCAGGGGTCGTACCCCGAACGGCCGGGCGAGCCGGATTGTGTGTACTACATGCGCACGGGATTGTGCGGGTTCGGGATGACCTGCCGGTTCAATCATCCTCCGAATCGCAAACTGGTAGGATTCTGTGCCGTGCCGTGCTTAGGTGTGAGTGGCAGGGACGGCGCAGTAACCTAATTCTGTGTAGCGCACAGTGGATGTGACTAGTGCCGCGGACAGCAGGCGCGTGGTGTTGATGGTGTGCGGTGTGTGTGCAGGCAGCCGCAGTGGCGCGGGGCAAGGGCGAGTATCCCGAAAGGCTGGGTCAGCCAGAATGCCAGGTAAATTACAGGATCCCCGTTGACCAGAGTGCCGGTGGCAGGGAACAGCGGATGCGGCGTGAGACTTCCGCAGCTTAGTTGCCTAGGGTCTGGGTCGGAGTAGTCTTACTTAGTCTGTGAATGTTGGGTGCGACACCTGGGTGGTGGATTCTTGCTCTTGGGGAGTTGGTCGTGCAATTCGAGTGTGAAATGCGAATGCTAGTAACCACAATAGTAGTAAGAAGAAGCCTAGGGTACCCGCCCGCGACTGAGCCATGGCTCGTGAATGGGCGCCATGTCCTGATTGCCTCCCGTGCGTCATATGCTGAGAATTGAGCTCCTCGATTTTGAAGTGCGGTCCTTTGCAGCAATTGAATAGAGGTTCCGATGCCGAGTCTGCGCGGTTTTCCTCACGGGTCAGTGCAGTAACTAGGGTGGTTGGGTCGGTGGGTGATGCGGAATTCGGCGATCAGCAGGCGGGTCCCTTTGTCGCCGTGGGGACGCTGCCGCGGCGAAGGAATGGAGGAAGGCGGTCATTGACAGTGGTGTATTGTTGTGCGATGTGTTCAGTATTATTTGAAGACGGGGACCTGCAAGTTCGGAGCGACGTGCAAGTACCATCATCCCCGAGAGAAAGCTGGATCCACCGGTCGTGTACATTTGAATGTGTTAGGTCTTCCATTGAGACAGGTTGGAAGCCCTAAAACTAAATGAGATTTTTTGCTGGGTGGGCTGGCCGCATTCGCTTACGTTCTGGATGCTGTGTGTCTGCACTTGACCTGCTTGAGTCGTACCGTGGGCTTGATTGAGGGTTGGGCATTGCGTAGGCTAGAAATGCTGAGAACATGTGGAAGGCGTATGAGTTGGAATTGTATGGGTGGAATTGCTGAGAGAAGGGAAGCCTGGAAGGAAGGGCCGATCCTTTACTAAGAGCCATGTCGTTGTATGAATATCGCATTGGTGTAGGGGGAGAAGGAGTGTGCGTATTACATGCGGACAGGGTCGTGCAAGTATGGAGTAACCTGTAAATTCCATCATCCACAGCCTGCGACCGTGGGGGCGCTGATGTCGCTGCCACAGTACACGAGTGGTGGCGGTGGTCCATCTTCTGCTGCAGCCCCTCAAGCCTATCCAGCGGGAGTTCCTTCATGGCCTATGCAGAGATCTCCTTATCTGCCTCCTCGACTCCAGGGCCCTTCGAGTTATGGTCCAGTGATCCCATTACCGCAGGGCCTAATGTCGATGCCCGGATGGAACACGTACCAAGTAAGTGGGTCGATGTGACATTGGAGTGGAGGTAGGGTGGAAGGGAGAGGGAGGGTTTTGGATTGCAGTTGGCCGTGGTTGCGAGGCGTGTTCTGCTGGTCCGTTCGCAGGGGGCTGCATGTGAGCAGGTTCTGTAGGGACCGTAGTTCCAGCATTGTGCTCCGGATGTCGTGATCAGATTCTCCTCGAGGTGGCGTGATGACTGGGGCTGCCTGTCTTTGGGAGGCAGGCACTTTGTCGACTCGTATAACTTCGACGGGTTGACCAGATTATTGCCAACTATCCGTTTAACGAATTCGTCGTTTCACCAATCATCTCCACTTCGCTAAATTTTGATCACGGAGGGGTCGCTGTTAGAAGTTGGAAACGACAGCTGGAGTGACGGGATAGGCGGTACTAATTGGGTGGAACAGTGTTTGTACCCTGTCGCGGGCTGTGCTTGTTCAGTATAATGAATGAATGAATGAATGAATGAATGTATTGTATTGTTGCCAAACTGAGTGTTTATTGAGATGGGACGAGCGAGCGACGAGCTCGAGCCTGATGGGACGGACCAGCGGACCTGTGTACCCAGTGGACAGGATTACGTGCCGATGAGAGTAGAAGACTGTCATCGTGCAGTCTAATCGAGGTAGGAGGAGTGGATGTGTTCATGCACACCTACGTGTTTGCGGAGCGCTGACAGTGGCGGGTGTGTGGCATGGTACAGCAAGGACCAGTAGGGCCGCCAGAAGGCCAGCAGCATGGGTACGTGTATGGAGGCGCGCCGCAGGGAGAGCAGATGTCGAGCTATGCGCCGTACATGCAGGGTTCGTCGGCGATGGGTGTCCCGGCTCACCAGACCCAGTCTCTCGGGGGCCAGAAGGACACGCTGTTTCCTGAGCGGCCCGGGCAACCGGAGTGCCAGTACTACATGAAAACTGGGGACTGCAAGTTCGGCACGACGTGCAGATACCACCACCCCAAGGATCGAGCGACGCCTTCGCCGACGTGCCATTTGAGCCCCATCGGCCTTCCTCTGCGCCCTGTAAGTGGCGCGCCTTCTTCCCTGCTTGCTTGGAAGTGGAATGCTGCATTGTGTGGACTGCGATGATGCGCTGGCTAGCTGCTTTGGTGAAGAAGAGGATTCAGTGCTGCTGGGGCTGCCGCTGGGGTTGTGGAAGTTTGACGCTGGTGGGATGGGTGTGGTGAATTGCAGGGAGCTCCTCCTTGCTCATTCTACACGCGGTATGGGATCTGCAAATTCGGCCCCACTTGCAAATTCGATCATCCCTTAGTAGGCGGCTTGACTTACAGCCCCTCCGCCTCGTCCCTGTCGGACATGCCTGTGGCTCCGTACCCGATCGGTTCGTCGCCGACGACGCTGGCGCCGTCGTCGTCGTCGGATGCTCCGCTAGAAGGGTCGGGGTCCCTGGAGGCGGTTTCCTACGGGGATGGGCTGAGCGGGCACCCGCGGATGATGCGAGGTAGCCTGGATTCGGCGATTGGTAGCTCCTCCGCAGCGGGCAACGCTTCTGCTACGGGTGGTGGAGTGGGAGTGGGTGCGGGCGGCGGCGCTGGCGTGTCCAGCAATGCCTTGGGGGATAGTGGTGGTAAAAGCTAGGAGGGACTCTCTCCTTCCCTCTGTCTGTCTCTTTTTCTCTCTCTCCATCTCTCTTTTCCCGAGCTCAAGGGATCGCCTTGCCTTGCTTGATGGAAACCGGTGGGACTGATCCGGGGAGGCTAGCCTGCACGCACCTTATTGGGTGGGGTCAAAACGCTTGGTTTTGGCTGTGACTTATGTGTTAGCAAGTTTTGATTGGGCTCTCTTGGCGGATATCTTGAAGGCTGATGCAACATGTAAATTGGTGTATGGGACATGACCACCTGGATGGTCAATTCTCTCGCCCTCGCTTTGTGCTATTCTTTGGCGGGTCTTCCTTGTCTTTCTCCATTGTCGATATGTTTCGTATGTCGGCATGATCACTGTCCTTTCCAATTAAGGTTGTGTCCATTCTTTTTCCCTTAATTGGTTGGAGACGGTGTTGGAGAATTCCGTTGTTTTTGAGCGGAGGGACCTAGAAGTACGAGGCTGATTCGCTTTTGTGGTCTTAAATTGCCTTCTTGCTGCTGTTGTTTGTTAGGTTTATTGTCCTTAAGCCCTGATTTATCTACTATCCGTCACTTCGTCCGTCTTGGGTGGTTATGAATGTCCACCTGCCATGGTCGATCACATCTTCAGTATCGCCCCAAAGTCAATTCTGCAGCCTCAGGTGGCGGTTCCAATTCATGCTTATTACCTGACAGGTGATAATTTTTTCCCTTCCTAGTGTTGATAGAAGCAGACATTTTTTTACTCAGCATGATTTCGGGATTAGTCTTTTGTTTTGTCCCGGCAAGATTTTTGCTGCTCTGGTTTAGGTTTTATCGTTTTAGGGGATTGTTGCTATCGGGGAAACTTATCAAGTACATTATTTGGAGTTGAAGCTGCTTACTTATGAGGACAGGCCAGTAATTTTTCAGCTCATGTTGCGTGGAAGCCTGATGTGGCTGAGTTCTGCGTGGGGAGATAGAGGCTGTCTTTGGGTTGCCTTTGTTATCTAAAGCATTGCTACTGGATTATTATCCGTCATGTTGTAACATATTGAAGTGACGTTCGTGTGCAGAGTCTTTTCTATAGACAGACGCAGCAAATTGCGCGTTCGCACGGCCGACATGTTTGTGCCTAATCTGCGAATTTGAGGTTAATTTTCCCCGTTGCAGCTGGAATCGGGTTGTGTCAGGGAATGCAACGGTTGCAGCAGGGTTTCAGAAGCTTCATTGGATGGTCCCTGCTGGAAACCCAGCAGATACCGCTTCTATGGCCTGCTTCACAGCAATTTGTGTGCTCACTTGTGTTAGTGGTGTTAGTTGCTTCTGTGTCTAGTGAGTGCTCGCTGTGTACAGTTCTTTTAAATAGATTTACTGTCACTGTCTGATTAGAACCTCAGATTTCTCCATTTATTGAACTTCATTCTGTAGCCTTGTATGCATGTAAATAATGGTAGAATCTCCTCTTTTTCCTGAAGTTTTTTCTTGCATTGGCAGATTTTGATTATGTTTTCCACCTTCAGTAGTTTCGGTTGAGTATTCCAAGTTGGTTCGGTTACTGCCAATCTGTAAAAATCTATGTGTCTATCTTCACTAAGAATTTGGAAAAGGAAGTTTGAAATGGAGTGTTACATTAATGTGTGCCAAGCATTATTTTGTGGTGGAATAGTGGTGGATAGTGTCAAGATGTGCATTCCAAGGTATTGGAGCATTAATTAATTATGTGGAATTGTGGATGCCAGATTGTCAACCCTATTTAGGGTCATTATTATTTTTAATTCAATACTATGCAAACTCCAAGAAATCTTGTGCTCCACAATAGTGGTAGTCACAGCTTGTTCAAGGTGCATGTGAACAATGGAGATTCAATAGCGGAGCATGTTTGTAGTAGCCAATGAGAAGCTACGTTTTTAGAAGAAGATATGACCACTCTCTTTGAGGTAGAATGTGGAGAATGGATAATGGAGTTACTTTGGAGTCCTTTTTGGAGCCAAAAAGGTGAATTGAAGACAAAATTAGAAGTCCAAAGGTCAAAGTGGGAGTTCAAAAGGGAAAGTTAAGAGAACAAAGGAATATTCTTAGCGTGATATTGATTGTTCACCTTCAACATCCACCTCCGGAGGTGGATGTTGAAGGTGAATAATCAATATCACGCTAAGAATATTCCGGTAAAAAGAAGCCAACCCTACGTCGCCACCACATAGATCTCCATTGTTCACACGCACTTTGAACCAGCTGTGACTACCACTAATTACAACTATGGGCACACCAAAAAAATTCCGACAACCAGAAAGGCAGAGAAGCATACTAGAGGATACACCATTCTTACTAAAGACTTTTCAGATGGCAACCCGATATTCAGGGCCGCTTCACACTATGGCCGACCAAGTCGAGAGGCCGTGCCCAAACTTTGGGTGAGAGTCCAAAGAAATGTCCATTAAAAAGCCCATTTTGTTGGACTCTCGACCATAGTTTGGGCACAGCCTCTCAACTTGGATGGTCATAGTGTGAAGCCTCCAAAGGCCAAGCCCAAAGTCCAAACTTCACCCATGGTTTGATGGTAAGAGCATGGCCTTGGAAAAAAAGCTCAACACATGCTCTTATTATCAAACAAGGAATATGAAGGGTGGCATTGGCCATTGAAGGGAAGTAGGCTAAGGGAACTAGGTTCATTGAATGCAAAGACTCGCCGTTGTATTGGTGGAGATTAGGTTTCAAACCCCAAATAACATATAACAAATAACAAATATCAACTTTTTCTGGAACATCCCAGGAATGGGCACCGATCTAATCACTTCTAGACATTTTTGAGTCCAGCACAAAACATAACAACTCATAGCCTATGCAGTCCTTATTGGGACATCTTATAATTTTTGGCTTATAGCTTCATATAGCTATAAGTATGTTTTGTAATCAAAAACTTCCTAAATACCTTATGCAAGAATATAGCATTGACAATATAACTTTGAATGTATCCATGCAAGGTATGCTAGCCAGTGAAGGTAAGACAATACAAATAGTACTAGTTCTGTAAAAGCGCAGTACCTTAGTTAATCTCACAAATTGTGGAAGACTACATACTATTCATAGTTCAATAGACTACTACAGCATGAATTTCATGGTATAGAAAAAGTAGAAGCTTTGTTGAAAATCGCTCCTAGGAGGTGTGGACCTCACCTGTGCCCATCCCACAACATACCAACACGTTGAAATGTCACTGAAGAAACAACAGGTGTCTGCAGGCCACAACGCTTGTTATCGTTGTCACTAGGAGAAAAAATCATCATACTATACAATTCTTAAGCACATCCAAAGTCCTTCTGTAAACCTGGTGATAAGTAGGACGTTGTGATGCTGAAACTGCCATTTTCCCAATTTCAATGCTCCCACTACTCTCCACCGTCAATGTTCACTGTAGCAAATTGCTAGTTCAACTAAGCATTTACAGAGCTCACTTGTGACCACAATAGGAAGTTAGTTCTTTGGTCATACACACCAAAAAAGATTAATGAACTTAGGCACTTTCAAGTTTTGAATCTCACTCTGTTTTTTCAGAGTTTCATCTTTTTTACTAGTCTTGCATTTAATTGTGTCTGCAGAATTTCAGCTTGGCTCATTAAGCATTCAGCTCCTGCAGCTCATTATAAGGCTCTTCACAGTGATGGTTTTTTAAACAGCTCTTTAAGAGAGGTGTTTTTGCCATCTGAAAATGGTGGCTTATTTTCCATTAATACTTACTGATTGCTAAATCCAAGTAGATTTGCATATAATTTTTCTAAGAATTTTGAAATTGTGGGTTTGGGATAAGAAACTTCATTTATGAAGTACATTTCTGTTGCCAACTCTCCATCAAGTATGTAGTCCTATCATTTTTGCTCCATTTTTTTCATCTATTCTTATAGGAGACAAGAATATTTTCAGAATCTAAAACTTAAAGCATTGTTCTTGCAAAGAACAAATGACAAATAACAAATAACAAAGCATATGAAAAGAGAGAACAAATCTGATTTTCTAGGAAAAAAATTCGACGGACTCACGATTGTGCCGTTTAGTGTGAAGGGTCAAGAGGCTAAAATTTCAGGAATTCACGGATTCCTGCAATTTGATTGATTGAAATCAATGGCCTCTTAACCTTCTGCCGTAGTGTGAACCCACCATTAGAAACCCTTCCTAAAATCTTCACTACACATTTTGTGGCAGGTTATGTTATTTTGGAGCATATATGTGATGACTACGTCAGAGTGCTGGTAATAATATTGTATGATGGAGTTACTGCGGCCATCTTTGGAAGAAACATTTGTGATTCAGAATCCATGAAGGCATGTGAGACTAAAAGATGCAAATCAATACCTCTGAAGTTAGAGCCCTTTTCTCAAGCTCAAACTCCCGATACTCAAAGCAGACTTGTGTCCCTTGTTTGCTTGAGCAAGGGACACAAGTCCCTACCTCCCCTCCTTACATTTCGTAATGAAGTTCTACTCCATGAGGATTGAGTTGTGCCAAGAAGGCCGGCAGGAAAGCTAAGCTAGAGGATAGCGAGAGCAAACATGCAGGCGGGAGCCGATGGCCAATGTTGTATGTCATGCAAGGACCGAAACGGAAACGGGAGAGACAGTTGCGTGACCGGAGTATCCCTACCACCATGGAACTTCCCTTGTTTGCCTGTGCCCACGGAATGGATTTGCATGGATAAGAAACCTCAAAATCCTTTCATTCTGGACCAGGATGTGTTCATTTTGTACTATTTAACCCCTAAATGCCCAAGGCACCTACATGTATTGTTGAAGAAACTTTGAAGTTAAATAAAACCGTACCATTTATAAATAGGTGTTTATATTTTTGAAAAATTCTTTTGGAAGTCTAGTTTAGCATCAAAAATCCGATTTTCAAAATAAATGATTATGATTTTTCTATTCAAGATGTTGTGCAAGGGTGTCCATTGCAATCTTGACTTTCTATAGTGTTGAGGGCTCTTGGAAACTTTGAGCCTCAAATACACTAGATCTTGGAGAAAAAATCACATTAAAAATTCATTTAAAAAATGTAGAGTAGATTTTGAGAAGCCGTAAATTGATTGAAATTATGCATGTTAGGCCCTTTATCCTCATATTTTTTTGGGGACCAAATTCTTAGATTTGACATGTGAAAAGAAGATTGAAAGACTTCAAATCACCTTCGCATTTTTAACACCGTCTTGATCAAACATTATAGACTTTCAATCCATAAGTGATATTGTTGTGTTTTCTTTTCCTATGTGATCTTTAACATGTCTAGTTTGAATTTGTATAGTTACAATTCAAAAAAAATTGATACAACTTATCAAAATGTTGGCTTTCTGTTCAATTTAGAGCAAATTCCTAGAAGTTAAAAAATGGCCTTGGGCATTTAGGGGTTAAGATTGAAATTTGGCATTGTAATTTTCAGATTTGGGGGGGAAAGTTTGGAATTATTGTGAATTTTTGAAGGAAATGTGAGAAAACTCATATCAAGTGCAAAATACACTCAAAAGATCTGAGATTTTCTCTATACATGTATATAGTAGTTTGGAATATTACAGAATAAAAATATTTACCAAATATATTTATAAATAGAAAATCAGCACATCGTCGTCTTAGGCCCAAAGTTTAAATTGTAATCAAATATCTTGTTTTAGATATTTTCCAAATTTACAAGTTGGATTAGAATCCTCACTTCATTGAGTTTATTTCATTTGTTTAAGGTGAGAAGGCTCAAATTTACATCAAGAACTAGGACCTAGAAGATATCAAAATACACTACATGGTGATCTATAGATCAAGCATCTTCTTATGTAGAGAAGACAATGACAGAGGTAATATTCAACACTATTCTTGAAAAATTAGTTGAAGCATCTTCCACAAAAAAAATTATTTGAAGAATTTCATCTTTTAATCTTGCAAACCCTCTCAAAGGCATCTATTGGTCAATGGAGCAATACACGGTTAACTTTGGAAAGTCACGATGGTCACCCTAGAAATTATCTTTTTCCATACTATGTGAATCATTTGCTTATAAAAATCTGAGAGCATTCATTGGAGGTTAAACTCTTGTGCAAAGCCTCCTCTTTTTACACAAATTTGCAAAGATAAACATGTACATTTTTGTCTTACATAGAAGGATTTAGTCATCCATAGAATACTTTTAGGCCGCCACATTGTTATTGGTACATGGTTATGGTGTAGAGTTTTATAGTAGAGTATAGATAAATCATTTTAAGTTCAACTTACTCTAGTTTTTCATGTTTTATTTTTCCTTTGAACTCCAATAAGTAAGTGAATTTAATAATCACTTGAATGCATTATGTCTATCTCGATTAATTGCATCCTTTGGAAGTCAAGTTTTCTAATCAATTTAAATATTGGAAGTATAGATTAAAAAATGCAAAGATTAGAAGTTGATGATGAATTCATTTTGTTTTAAAAATTGTATGAGAAGCCTAATGAAATATATTATAATCAAATAATTTCAACCTTATTTTTGGCATTGTACATTTAATTTTTGAATTTCTCTCAACATATTGAAATCTTTTGTAATCTGTATTGATGAGATCATACCTCAAGGGTGACAAAAGATTCTTCAAGTATTACTTTTACAAGTATAGTAACTTTGGAGCACTTTTTAAACATCTCATGAAAGATGAATATCATACCCAACTATTAGGGTTAGCAGAAAACAAATTTAATGCCAAAATTTTAGGAAATTTATATTTTTTTTAAATTGTATTGAAAAAATATGGATTTTGAAAGAATATTTTTAATTTTAGCATCTTTCAAATTTAATTACCTAATTTCATTAAATATTTGGCATTAAATGCCTATTTTGATAACGGAATAAGGTACAATGGTTTATGAGGATGGCATGAAAACAAAATAAATGTCTATTATCATTGATGTTGTAATTGGGGTGGATAAATTCTTGGTATACATTCAAGTGTTAGTCTTAATCTAGACTATGTTTTATAGGTCTAGAATATATTTGCAATTAGAAGTCTAAGGCCTACAGTTGTATGCATGGACATAAAAGTGTACCTATTAGACTAGCGCTACACTTAATTCTTATACCAAGAAAGACACAATCACCATCATTTCAATGGTTCCTTTGCAGTATCTTTCATTGACCAAAATGGATTTTATCATTTTGGGCAACTTTTAGTGATTTTGGATGATTGATGTATTTTTATATATACAATGTAGCTTCTATTCATCATTTTCTTCATATCAAGCTTTGTTTCATGTAATTACTATAAGTATTGCAAAAATTATAAAGTTCTTTTGATTTAGACTTAATCTTAAGCAATTTCGGCACCAAAGAAAGTTTGCCTCATTTTTAAAATCAAACTTCAGTTTGATTTTATAAATATTGTATACCAAGAAAGCTTTGAATCATTTTTATTATATTGATGACATGAGTTTTCATTTTTGTTGGCAATTATGCCATCACTTTACAAAAATATGATTTGAAGTTCTTTTATGAATACATATTTTTAATACTTTTAGGAAAGAAAGCAATACTTAGGATGTAGATTGCCAACTATAACAATTGTATTTTTTTTAATTTAATTTTTAAATTTTTTGGCAGTTACTTCAAATGCTGGTTGAATAGAATAAGAAACACATAGTTTGGATGTTGATTATGATTATGAGTTCATTCAACTTCAAAATTTATTTAAGAAAAGAATAAGATGCATTGCATTAGACTAGTTGCAATTTTAATTTTAATTTTGAGCCCCGTTAAAGGTAGACTATTTAGATTAAACTTGTGACCAGAAGAAGAAGGTTGAATGAAATATAATATGAAATGCAAAATTCTAATCAAATGATTTTATTCAAACTCTTTCTTTTGTTTACACATGAAATATCCTCCCCACAGTCTTTAGGTTGTTTTAAGCCAAAAACAATTCCAAAACACTCTTCTTTGAAACAATACCATATTCTTTGTCATCATATTTTGGGGGGTGAATCTAACTATAGGATCTTTCACCTAACTTACTGAAATACATCCTCCCCAAATCTTAGAGTGAAAATTTAACTAATTGCACAATCATGATTATCATAATGACTTTTCAACCCATCCAAGTTCTGAAGTTTGCAAGCCGCTTTATTATTAAATTTTTTTACTTATAAGAGGTCAACTAGTCAACAAAAGAAATGAAAACTAAAAATGAACTCATGAATTCACTTTTGCTAGCATGTGAGTGTAGGATCTTGAGCCTAGGAGCCTATGATCATATGTTATAGGTACCTTCCATAGTCATAGGATATTTATATTATAGGTGTATGTTATAGGTACCTGTGTTATAAGCACCTTCCATGGTTATAGGGGACTTATACTATAAGTATATATATTATAGACACCTTCAATAGTTGTAAAGTACCTACTTACACCTAGGCTCAAGGCTTGTAGGTTCACAATTCTAAACTCACATGCTAATGTTGTTGCTCACGAATTCATAAACTAAAAATTGCAAATTATTATACCTTGTTGTCATTCCAAAATTCCAAAATAAATGCAAGTTGAATGAGTATTCAAATGCAATTTAGAATATCCAGTGAAAAATAGACAAACAAAAGGCAAAAAACAACATTTCTTGATAATAGGATAAAATGATGAATCTAATAACTCCTTGAGGACTATAGATATTCCAAATTTCCCAAAATGTAAAGATGTATTACAAAGTTCAATTTGAAGAATAATTGAATGTCAACTAAAAGTTATAAAATACAACCTATTGATTATATCTATACAATTATATTTACTACTTTTTTGACTAATATTTAGTAACAAAATTTGAAACCCAAATTTGAAACTTCTTTCTAAAGTGATTGATTATAGATTGAAAATTTTGAACTTTCACTTGGAAATATTGATTAAAAATGTTGAGTTCTCATTACAAAAAATTTAAAGATTTACATCTTATATTAATAATATAATGAAATTGCAATTGCAAGTATTCATTGAATTTTTGAAAGTTTAAAATGAATAAGAAATTAAAGATTTCAGTTTTATTTTCTAAGTTCAATCAAATATAAAAAATGGATATTTTTGAAAGATACAATTAAGCTTTACCAAGAAGCATTGAGTTTTAGATACAAGGATCTTTAGTTGTTAAATTGAAGGTTTGACAATGGACAATTATATTGCAATATATATATATATATATATATATATATATATATATATATATATATATATATATATATATATGTCTAATCAATGTATTTGATATTTATACTAATTTGTTCTATTTATAAGGGGGAGAAAATCATGTCAACTAGAAAATTATCTAGTGTTACTTCAAAAATTTGTTTTTGTAAAGATTGATACAATACAAGAATATTTCAACATACATAAATTTATTTGTTTTACAAATAGCTTGACCAAACAACAATGTAATTATGGTAAATTAGTGTCACATGCACTAATAGGACAAATTAGTGTTAGTACCAACATTCATCCAAAATTGGATTATAATCCACTTGAGACTATTACTAATTAACTTCATCCAATTGGGGCTATCTGAAGGGAATTAGGGGTCAGTGGCATTAAGGTAGAAAAATCCATTGCTATTAGAAGACTCCATAATGTACACCTAGAGAATCACTCCATTATGGAGGTTTTCAATAAATGGGATTTTGACCACAATCAATGTCTTACTAGACAATAATGGAGTGATTAGTGACCTCATTAGGAACTTCTAATTTTTTTGTGTAATTTCATTGTAGAAAGTGACTTTTTTTTAGACTTTCTACTTTACAAATTATTGTGATTGCTTTAGGTGTGTAAGATGAGCATTATGGACACATATTTTGTTGGTTCTAGGTACTCTAGAGAATCTTTTGGATCATGTTGGGTTGACTACTTCAAAAATTCATAGTAAATACATACTTTGTCAAAAAAAGATTTCAATTGTTCTTGTTGTTTTTCACACTTGTCTTTATGTGGGGGAAAAAATTTAAAAATTTCAGCAATGGCATCGGGGGGCAAACTCCTAAGAGCATCTCCACTGGAGCACAATGCCCCTGCAAGTGGTTTGCTGGGCCTTGTTTTTTTTTTGTGCCCCACTTGTTGAAATTTTTTGATTTTGTCTAAGTTTACTCAGGACCCATCAAATTTCAATCACTACATGTCAAGTTCCAATGCCTTGGCTATTTGACTTGAGACAGGCTATGACAGAAAAGAAGAGATTTGGACCTGTTATTGATGGGGAGCCTGATTTAGAATTGAATGGAGTCAGGTTAAATCTGTAATGCTTGCCGGTGGGGCCCTGAAAACATGGCGAGCCCTTGTGTAAAATTCTGACAGTTTGGCGTGCCAATTTGGCGCCTTACTGGTGGAGATGCTCTAATTCTGCCCACAATGGGCTGTTTCACCCTACTTGCAGCGATGAATGAATGGGCGAGAGTAACTGATGATCTTTCCTGCAATGACCAAAGTTAGGTTTTTTCTCCCTGGCATCTGCTTTCTTCGTTGCTCTCTTCATGGCCATTTTCTTCCTTGGAGACTTTTCTGTGTTCTTTCTGTCACGCCTCAAGGCGGAGGCCGGAAGCCTAAGGCCTTGCTTCCATGTCCAAGGTGCAGGTATCATGGTGCCGTTGAGGGCGCTTGCTGGATTAGGTTTTTAGTCTGCTGCAAAAGCAGAGGCATTTTGAGGTTCGTGTTTTGGTGTTACCTTGCTTCTTCCTGGTTGTCCGTGGCATGGATGATGCGTCGCTCATGGAATCGTATCATAGGGACAATGTGAATCTACAGACTGTCATGACATTGTCGGACTACGCTGCGTTCTTCTAACCGAACAAGTTCCTCACTCACTCACGTTTTGAAGATTTGTTTCTTGAAATGCCTCGGACAGCTATGAAGGAGGATACGGATTTCCGCGTGGGTCAGCGAGTGTGTATGATCAATCCGGGAAAGGGACCTCAGACGGGTACAGTTCAATACGTGGGACCCGTGCACGGCCATGAAGGCGCCTGGGTAGGAGTGGAATGGGATAATGCGGAACATGGCCGGCATGATGGATCTGTGAATGGAGTGCGCTACTTTGAGACGAAAGATGGAGTTTCGGGCTCTCTTGTGAGACCTCGGAACTTGAGCGCAGGGGTTTCCTTGCTCGAGGCTCTCTCTTTCCGATATAAGACCGCCGCAGTTCCTGAATCGGATCAAGGTGCGACCGTGCTTCTACATCTAATTCTATTATTGGCGTACTGGTTGCCCACTGCCTAATATCTGTTTTCTTGTGAATGGACAAATTCTAAGGCTTGCTGCATTCACTCTCAAGGAGGCTCTTCATGTTCAGAAGAGATTAAAGAGATTTGAGGTCGGGTCACTACTAAACCAAAAGAATGTATGAGTAATTATGTTCATTCTTTTTAGTGGAAGTATGACTATGTCCGCTTTCTAATCCAGCCTAACTGCATCTTCTGGATTTGAGTTCAATATCTTTGTTTGCTGACGGAGAAGATTTAAAAGCGTTCACTAAGAGAAGGTAGAAGAATCACCACTTGCATTTTCGGGATCTAATTGAAGTGAATCGCCTCGGAGACGTGCAGATGACATGTATGTGATGTCTGTACGCCAGCAGCGGGTCTCTGTAGAGCTTGTAGGAAAGGCGGAGGTTGAGGAGCGGCAGAGACACCTTGAAAACCTCAAAGTTGCGACGCTCATCTATGCAGGGGTGTGCTCTACTGGACCTCATGGACAACTCAGGGCCGCCTGTCCTAGTACACTTACAACCACCTTCCGTTTTGAGCCCTACCGCTTCCATGTTTTCTATTTCTTGGCTTGTCAGGGTTTATCCCCAGAGAGCGAGAGAGAGTTTGGGAGGGAGAGGGGAAGGGGCCCATGCAGAATCATTGTGTGGTTTTCTGCCGTGCTTTGTTGGTTTCTAAGGAAAGTATCTATGAACGTGCAGACATTCATGAACTTGATCTCACTGGCAACCTTCTGCCTGATTGGCATGTGAGTCTCGAATTCTGAACCTTGTATTGTTTCAGATACCTATATGTGACTCTGCTTTTTCCTTTAGAATAGGCCAAGATGGAAAATATGCGGAATCTATCTAAGAAAATATGTCCACAAATTTAAGGACTATGAAGCTCTTTGCAGGAGGTTGCTCGTATCTTTGAAGAATTACCAGCTCTACAAATGCTAGACCTCAGCAGCAGTCGTATAACTCACCATCCCGTAGACCTTTTGCCCGCAATCTCAAATTTGACAGCACTCATCCTCAACAATTGCTCCTTGAAATGGAGGCAGGTTTGTTGATGTTCTGCTAAAGGAGTTTTCTCGAGTATGAATTTTATTTCTAGAGTTTCTAGAATGTTAGGAAACTTGCTGAGCAAGCAAGCATTGCTCTGCTCTCAGGTAACTATTCTCTATTTGAGTTCTTCGAATATTTCGAAAATATCATCATTGATAGTGTCGATTGACGGACATATATCTTTGCGCAGGTGGATGTATTGAAAGCATCCCTTTCCTGCATCCAGGAGCTTTCTCTTTGTCGCAATGGTATGCAAACGATTGAGGTAGTTTGCCTATGACCTCTATCTGAAATGTGCTATTTTTTTCTTGTCCACTTCTGGTGGATTTTCTTACAGCATTGATGACCTGAAGTGTTGTTGGGTAGGTTGACTCAGTATTTTCTAAGCCGGACGAGCTTTTTGTTCACGGCTTTGAGTCCCTTCGGTTACTGAATCTTGATGAGAACCAGTTTGATAGCTGGGATGAGCTCTTAAAGCTTTCTCGATTGAAAAGGTGCGTACTATTATCTTGCTTGTGCTGTTGTGATTTTACACGGAATTAGTGTTTGTTTTGGATGTTCTTTTGATGGAGTTTATATCTTTGACTTGTCATTATGCAGCTTGGAGCAGTTAAATGTGAATGGGAACAAGCTCCGACGGATCTTTTATCCTGCTCCATCAAGTAAATGTGATGATGCTCCCGGATTGAACGAAGAAGATCGGTCACTTATGCCTTTTCCACATTTGCGCTGCCTTCTTCTAGGTGCGTGTTTATGGCTTCACTTTGAATTTACCATTTCCGCTTCAGTTATTTATTTATTCACGAGCACTTGTGTGTGCCTTATTCATGTCGTTCCATTGCACTTTATCATTGCGTGCTGCTATATGCTTCTATAAGTCGAAGTGTAGAGTCTTTAAGCTTCAATATCTTAAAAAGAAATGGTGAAGAATTGAGATTGCTTGAATATTCCTTTAGGAAGTATGAAAACCCTCAAAAGAAATTCCTTACAAAGGTGTTTGGGGGGACGCAGGTCGAAATCAAATATCAGACTGGCCCTCAATAGACGCTCTCGATCGGTTTCCATCCCTCCAGGTCTCTGCCTTTCATTAGGACTTTTCCCTATTGTTCTGTTGACGCAGGGAGCAAAACTTTGACACGTTCCCTATTTCCTTTGTCGTTTGGAAGTTCAGTTGCTTTCTAATTTCAAACGAAAATGTTTACCTGAATTACTTTTTCTTACATCGTATAAATGGGACACTCATTATCCGGCTTTTGAGAGTACGAATATCTATTTGCTACTGCGGCAATATTTTTTGTTTTCGATATCCAAAAATCAAGTTACGCTTTGGCTTTGGCTTTGTATCCAAAGATTAACGTGGATGGTGGCTTTAGTTTCTCCTTTCTTCCTACGTATTGGGAGATATTTGAGCACAGCGATGTTTTCTTCGCTCGTGCCACTGAAGATCTGATTGTATTCCTGCCTTGAAGAGATGGTTTAATAGTTTCGTGTTTCCTTCTTGGTGCAGGAGGTACGTCTATCAGATAATTTTATTACTGACACAGGATTTGCAGCGCGGTTCATGATTGTGGCTCGTATTGGAAAGCTAACCAGCTTGAATGGTAGCCAGGTATTCGCTTGATTCACCAATTTGATCACCAATTTTTAAATGTTTGGATGTATATTAGTTTTTACTGGTAATACTTTTTACTAATCCGTCAGCTTGTAAGTTTCACGTGTTCTGCGACGATGTTAGATTAAGGATACATGGGGCTTGCTCTGGGGGCGTACAGCAGAGGACGTCTTTTCATGTCTTTGACTTTCTTGGAGAGGGTTACAGATGACTCTTTTTATAGACGTTGGGTTGGCTATTTTGTAGGTGAGACCAAGAGAGAGACGAGATTCTGAAATAAGGTACAGACTTGTAAGGCATTAGGATGTTCATTCATTGTTTTCAAGTGTATTTTTATATGTTGAGATGATGGAGACCTGAAGGTTTCTAGGTCTGTCTGTAAACTATGAAAGAGAGTATGGATCATGGAGGAAAAGTACCAAGAATGTAGCATTTTCCTTGGTAACGCCTAGAAGATGTTCACATCCTCTGTTTTTTTGCGTGTTCCTTTTGTCTGCACTTTGGCTTATCCTACGTTTAGGGATTGTCCTTGAACATACGATGAAGTCGATGCTTCGAAGTAAACTTATCGTACTTTGCTATTAACTTTTTCCTCTTGAATGAATGTTTGCGTTTTGAAACAGATATGTGCGACAACTGCTTACGAATATGCAAATGACTAGTGTTAGTGACATTTACAAGTGCTATCCCCGGTAATATATATGACTTGAGCCATTCCCAACAGACGCTTCGTTCATGCCGGTCTATCAATCCGGAGTTCTTCTTCTTCTGACTTCTATGGTTGACTGATTGATCAATCAGTGCTACTATCGTTTCTGCAAAGTTGTGGAAATTTGGAGTTTTCCAACATTCAAAATACGAAGTAACTAACGAATTAACCTGGTAATGTACAGCTTTGAACATCTAAGACTGTTGCATGATATCCCATTGGACCTACAGAGAGGAGGCTCTCTTGGAGCTACACAGAAGATGTCCAGTTCCTTGCTATGTAAGTGCTTCCCTTGAATTCTTGAATCATTAATGATGTTTTGAGTGGACAGTACCATGGATTTGGCGGAAATATGGTATGCTATATTTGGTCGTTTCTTTGGCAGTAATGACAAGTATCTTAGGGTTGAGTGTACGTAATTACTTGGTAACTGTTCATGGAATTGCCCGGTAATTGTCTACAAGTTATATTTTTGGCCAAGATCTCAGTTCAGTATCTGTGTTACTGTACTTGATATAATTTTGAACTAGAATCTGGAGGGTATCGAGGTATTACCACGTAGCTGTTTGACGAAGTCATTTAAATTTATTCTGTTTTCGATGTGTACAGTTCCAAATTCCTCTTTTTGGAAAAATGAATAATTTTTTTTGTGGCCTCATCATACTTGCATATGCGTGGAATGTTGAAAGAGAAACATTCTTTGTAAGATTTATATGGTATTTGGAAAGAGCACATAATTGTTCCGTCTTGTAATGTGATGTTGGGTGTGGACAACCAGCTGTGAGCCTCGTGTGTGTCGCTGCTTCAGTTGGGGAAAAAGCTCCTATTGTGAAAAAGCTCCCAAGCTCAACCACGGTACGAATCACTCTGTTCAACTTCTTTTTGCTGGCATTTTCTGTAAGCAAGGTTTCAATCTTCAGTAGTATGCACTGCTGTTCGTGAAGAGCCTCTACGAAATAACTTATCTTTTGGCCAAATTGATTTGGTCACACCGATTCGGAGTTATTAAAATTAATCGTCAATCCTGAAGAGAATATACTTGTTTCACCTAGCCAATATCGAGAGTTGCGCATATAAATAATTGAGCTTTTGTCCCACGCCTAATTCTAACGATATTTGTCAACTTATCAAGCTTTTCCATTTTGTTGGCTTTGCTAAATTTGAATCAATTAGTGACGAGTTAGTAAGGTGTCAATTCACTGGACTTTGGTACCCGTTGCATATGAGGGTTTTGTTCAAATCTCCATCTATAATCACATTCCTTATCTGATCGTTTTCATTGTATAATACGAGGTTCTTTTGTCTGTTGAGTTTTCTGCCGCATCTGCTTATGTTGAATCCTGTTGCATTCTTGCCATCGACCAATACTGATTTGGAAGAAATATAGCCAGTGAGAATTGGCGGTATTACAAAGCTGTTTTCCTACGCAAGTTGGTGCCTTGATTGTAAGTTCTGGTCGAATCATTTGATATCTTTGTTGGATTAAGCAACCAAGGTACATTGAGTGTACTGACATCGAGGTGCTATGAGATTCAGGTTGGTAGGTTGAAAATTGTGTGTGAATCTCTTTTCAAGCTCAAGAGCATATGCCAGCGCCTATATTACAGAGAGCTGGTAACATTTCTCATCTATTTTATAGTCAATTTATGTAGGTGAGAAATTTCTCAGCAGGAGTTTTATTTTGTGTTAAGGTAGTTTATGGCAAATGAATGCTATTGTATTCAAGATCTCGAGCCTCAAATGAGTAAATGAAGCGAATGTCAAAATATCCGCCATGTCCTGTAGTAATTGGGAACCTGCTTCTGGTACAGGAGTCACCTTTGCCTATGTCATTGGATAATGATATGGAGACGCTGGCAGACATTGGTATTACGCCTAGTACTTCTATACTGGTGGATGAAGTGGAGGTTCCATAATCAAGCTCATGTGTAAGGTTGATATGAGATAGCCATATCGAAGTTCAAATCCAATTTATTTTCCAACCATCAGAGGTCTTGGCTGTCTTTGTATGCAGCAGTTTTCGAATATTCAATTGACCCTGGCTGATCAAAATGTATTTTTTAAGTCCAGCGGGTTTCAGAAGGTGCAGTTTGAAATACTAGAAGCGACCTGCAATGTTGAGCAACTTGGATATGACTTTTTTTTTGGCTATTCTTTGTATAGGGCAATGCCCTCCTCGGGCAATTCCCTATACATAATGGGCGTGCTTACCTTACTAGGAATGGGAGGGGACGTACTCAATTGAAAAACTCACTCCACATGGTGAAGCAAATGTAAGAATATTGGATACTTACAAGCAATTGTAAGAAGATAGTATTTTTTTAATAATTTTTATTATGGCATATAACGAGTATAATATTTATATGCAATTAAAAGAGTATAATGCAATATGTGAGCGATGAACTTAATGTAAAGAAGATATTTAAATATTGATTTAATATTATAAAAGTTATGTAATATAATATAATGATTATTGATGTAGAAGATTTGCTTGACTTTGAAGCAGGACGCTAAACCTGTCCCATGAAGTGGGCCATGGAGGGTGAATTTTGTTTTCTGTAAAAAAAAGCCTCTAATTTTGTGCTATGTTAATTTTATGTTCTTCCCTTCAAAGTTCAATGCATGTCAATATGGTGCATTGAAAAGTTATCAAGCTAATTTGGTACCAACCTCTATGTTAAGTTTGATACTAATTTTGCATGGAGGTTGGCACCAAATTAGTTTGATAGTGTTTCAATGTACCATATTGGCACCATATTGGCATGCCTTAACTTTCTTAAGACTCCTATTTGATTTGGGGCTTTTGATTGCAAATATGAATTCAAAATTTGCAAATTTTATTATGTGGTAAACAAAATATTCTTGTGTTTTTCTCTAGGGGTAAATTCACCTGATGTGGTTCATTGTGTGAGACAAGTTTAGTGTATTATGACCTTGAAAGCTTGAAATGCAGGAGGATGTTAAGTTATTAATGTATACAAGCCTATTACCACCTTGGTTTGGAATCTGAATATTTTAGGCCAATTCTAGAAGGGACATGTATTTTTTAGAGGTGTTTGTTTGTTTCATAGGTCAAATCAAAGTGGATTTAAAATTGTGATTTTTGTAAATTTTTGAAGTAGAGTCATAAACATCCCATTTAGGCAGTAATGCACTAATTAGAATCTTAATTTTTAAAGAAATTTGGATATTTGAATGGACATAATTGGGCAAAGATTAGAATTGGGTTGGTCTACCCCCTCAATGCACCCCTTGCACACCATAGAACTCCAATTATGCTTGCAAGAAGAGAGGTTCAGCCCATGCACAATGTGTTGGAGGCTCTTCATGCTCTTCACATTCAAGTGCCCAAGCCTCCTATGCCAAAGCTCCACAAGGTCTCCATGAGCTGATCCTTGGGCAACACAAGCTAAGGACGTGCCATTCACCTTGGTGAAATGGAGGTGGTACAAGTTGCTCTTACAAGGGGCTAAGGCAATCAAAACTCTACTTGGTGCCCTCACAACACACACCACCATGTTGAAATGCACTTTCAAACCTCTCAAAGACAATTTGCTCACCAAAAGCAAGTTGGCATGCAACTTGGGTCTTGGGGAAATGGAGGGCTTCTTGGATTTGGATCCTTTTGATCTCCCCCTTCACTTGTGCCTCCACAAGGATCTCTCCCATGCCAAGGGCCTCCACATGCCATTGTCTCCCAAATAAGTCTTCTTCCCTGCATAGGCTGATAGGTGTGGAAGGCATCCCGATGGCTGGTCATGTGTTCAATGGCTCCCGAGTCCACAATCCAAGTCAACATGTTGGCCTTCTCCCCTCCTCCTTGGGTGGCAAAGGCGAACTCCTCCTCCTCTTCCTCTTTGGAAGCTTGGTGTGCACTCTCCTTGCCTTTAGCTTGGCTGCCCTTGTAATGCTTAGCAATGTGGCCTGATTTGCTACACTTGAAGCTTGTCCTTGTCTCCTTGAACGCCTTGGTGTTGTTGAAGATCATGTACATATTAGTGTAGACCATGTACATTCAGCCCTAGGAGTAGCATTAGACTCTTAGTTAGACTTAGAGTCTCTTGGGTATTGCTTGTAGTCAAAGGCAGCCCATTGTGGTTAGTTATCCCACATGGTTTGTGGATGACTAGTGAAAGGCTTGTACCTTATGTTCAGCCCACCCATGGGCATTGGTATCTTCCTACCATCTAAGTAAAGCCTTTCTTCCATTGAAGTACTTTGTAATTTCAATAGGTTATGGGCCCACGCACTTGGAGTTGCGCTTAAGGGAGAAGTTCAAATCATTTGGAGGAGATCTTGGAGCTTGGAGGAGCAACTAGCCTTTTGTCTCTTTTCACCTAAACCACATGGTGTATGTCATTTTTTTTTCAAAGAAGAAGCTTTGGAGTGCATTTAAAAAAAAAAAAAAAAAAGTTTTTTCTTGGGCTTTTGTTGGCTGGTTTGTGAGGTTTTGAGTACATTTTGGGTGAGAGGTTGCTTATGGTAGTAATCAGACCTAGTGAGGGCTGGTTGTGTGCTTTTATTTTGAGTTTGTGCTTAGAAGTGTACAATGGGAGGCCATTGAGGTTGATTGTGCACTTGGGTGCATTATGGATTGTGATTGTGCGATTTGCAATCTAGTGAGAGTCCTTTGTGAGCCTTGCAAGTACCATTGAGTTGCTTGAGGCGTTTGCCATCCATTGAGGGCTGATTTGTGTCCTAGTGAGTGAGTGAAGGCAAATAGTGGATTTTGTGAAGCCAAGAGGGCTGATTTGTGCTCTTGTGAGTGAGTGAGGGCAATTAGTGGATTTTGTGAACCCAAGAGGGCTGATTTGAGCCCTTGTGAGTGAGTGAGGCCAATTAGTGGATTTTGTGAACCCAAGTTGGCTGATTGTGCCCTTGTGAGTCTTGTGGAGCCAAAGAGAGCCAATTAGAGTCCTTTGGTGGCTTGGTGATCGAACTAGGGCTAGTGGAGGCCATTGTTGTCCTTGAGGTGCTCATTGTGAGTAGTAGCTTCCATCTAAGGCTGATTGGAAGTCTTGAGCACCTTGTAGTCTTGAGTACCCTATTTGTGAGGAGCATTGTGAGTTGGGTTGCTGATTTGAAGTAGCACTAGCCCATGACATCCATGTGGTGGATTTGAGCTTCATTAGGGTCTGAATTGGTGTTGAGTGGAGGTGATGCACTTGTGAGGTGTGTTGGGTCGTTCTTAGGGTTGGAAGGATCTTGGAAGGTCCTTGAAGGGCTGATTGGTGTCATTTCAGCCCAATGGGCTTCCAAGTGATTGTTGGGAGGCTGAATTGAGTTTGCCAACTCTTGGAGACACTTTGGGTGCTGCCAACAAGTGGGAGGTGCTTCACCATGGCATCAAGTGGAGGAGAAGGTGTGCGCATCATTGACAAGTTCAATGGGGAGAACTTTGGCATGTGGAAGTTCAAGATGGAGATGATTCTTGCGGAGAAGAACTTGTGGGAGGTGGTGGATGGGAGTGAGGAGCCCCCAAGTGTAGATGAAGATCCAAACACCAAGAAGGCATTTGAGAGGAAGGAGAAGAAGGCCTTTGCTCTCATTGCCATCAACCTTGTGGACCGGCAGAGTGCCCACATTCGACATTGCAAGGAACCAGCCCAAGCATGGACCATCCTTTGCAACATCCATGAGACCAAGAGCCTCTCCAACATCCTCTTTCTTCGGCGCAAGTTCTTCACTAGCAAGATGCAAGAGGAGAATGACTTGTTGGATCATGTCAACAAGATCAAGGCTCTTGCGGATGAGTTGTCTTGTTTGGAGGCGCCCGTGACGGATGGAGATGTGGTGATGACCTTGTTGGAGAGCTTGCCACCGTCTTATGAGTTCCTCATCACCGCATTGGAGACAAGGCCTATGAAGGAGCTAACCATGGAGTTTGTGACAGCGCGCTTGATGCATGAGGTGACCAAGCGCATTTCAACATGGTGGGGTGTGTTGTGAGGTCACCAAGTGGAGTGTTGATTGCATCAGCCCCTCGTGAGGGCAACTTGTACCAACTCCATTTCACTAAGGTGAATGGCTCTTCTTTGGCTTGTGTGGCCCAAGGATCAGCCCATGAAGACCTTGTGGAGCTTTGGCATAGGAGGCTTGGGCACTTGAATGTGAAGAGCATGAAGAGCCTCCAACACATTGTGAAGGGGCTGAACCTCTCTTCTTGCAAGCATGATTGGAGTTCTATGGCGTGCAAGGGATGCATTGAGGGCAAGCAAGCAAGGCAGCCTTTCCCCAGGGATGGGGCACCCGGGCCACCAAGCCATTGGAGCTTGTGCATTCGGATGTGTGCGGGCCGATGAAGACCACATCCATTGGAGGAGCAAGGTTCTTTTTAGCCTTCATTGATGATTTCTCTCGCAAGGTGTGGGTGTATATGCTGAAGTGCAAGAGTGAGGTGTTTGGGCGTTTTGAGACTTGGAAGGCCCTTGTGGAGGCCCAATCCGAGTGCAAGGTGAAGGTGCTGCGGTCAGATAATGGAGGGGAGTATGTTTCCAAGGCCTTTGAGGGGTACTTGAAGGCCCATGGCATTGAGCACCATACTTCAGCACCTAACACTCCTCAACAAAACGGCGTAGCGGAGCGTGCCAACCGCACCATTGTGGAGATGGCAAGGTCTATGATTCATGCCCAAGATTTGAAGTTTGAGCTTTGGGGTGAGGCGTTGTCTACAGCGGTTTATACAAGGAATCGGTGCCCCACCCAAGCCTTGACAAGCAAGACACCCCAAGAAGCTTGGAGTGGGATCAAACCCCATATGTCCCACATGCGCATCTTTGGGTGCATTGCCTATGCATTGGTCCCAAGTGCCAAGAGGACCAAGTTGGATGCCAAGGGCATCAAGTGTCTTTTCCTTGGTTATTGTGAGGGAACCAAGGCTTATAGGCTAATGTGTGTGGAGAGCAAGGCCATCATCAAGTGTCGGGATGTGACCTTCTTGGAGGGTGGAGGTGCTGATCCCAAGCTCTTGGAGATGAGCCCAAGTGGGAGTAGTGGAGGACCAGCCCAAGAAGTGGGCACAACTCCAAGAGTGTACATAGAAGATGAAGAAGCTGAAGAGTTGGATGAGCCCAAGAAGAAGGTGGCCACACCCCTAGGGAAGAGATCAGCAGCCCTTTCTCCAAGCTCGTCACCAAGAGAGCAAGAGTATGATCAGCCCTTGGAGGAACAAGAGGAGCCCCGTTATTCAACAAGGACCCGCAAGCCGCTTGGAGATTGGTGGTTGAATCACATTCTTCCCCCACAACATGAAGATCAAGCCAATGTAGCTTTCTTTGGAGATCCATCCACACTTGGAGAGGGGCAGCGATGCGAAGATGCAAGCATGTGGGAGTTGGCCAAGCAAGAGGAGTGCAAAGCCATAGGTACACCACTTGACACTCATGTGAAGTTGCCCAAGCTCACGGATACTGAATTTGGAGAGGTGAGGGCTGAAATGCAAGGTGTGCCTTCCAAGGCAGCGGTGGGTGGCTTGATGTATGCCACGGTAGCCACAAGGCCTGAATTGGCCTTTGCATTGGGTGTTTTGAGTCAACATATGCTCTCAAGTATGTGCCTACCCAAGCTATGGTTGCTGATGTGCTGACCAAGTCCTTTGGAAAGCCACAAGACCCAAACATGATTGGGAAGATGGGCCTTCGAGCCTTTGACCACTCTCAAAGTGGGAGTGTTGAAGATCATGTACATATTGTTGTAGACCATGTACATAACCAGTCCTAGGAGTAGTATTAGACTCTTAGTTAGCCTTAGGGTGTAATGGGTATTGCTTGTAGTCAAAGGCAACCCATAGTGGTTAGTTATCCCACATGGTTTGTGGATAACTATGGAAGGCTTCTACCTTATGTTCAGCCCACTCATGGGTGTTGGTATCATCTACCATCTAAGTAAAGCCTTTCTTCCATTCATTACTATTGTAAACTCAAGAGACTCCACCTTGCACAGTTCACCCAACATGGTTTGAAACGCACCAAATGTTGTATGGTCCAGAAACATCTCTACATTTTCGTGATCTTTTTTCCATACCTTCATAGCCAATTTCCCTATGGAGTATCCGACCGTGTGTATAGTAACACACGGTGGCTTAACCCTGCGAGTAGGAGATGATGAAGGTCCTGTCTCTTCAATCAAGTACATCAACTCAGGAGCCACCCACCAACGTCGCGCTCGGGTTGCTTGCAACTTCCTTAGACAATTGAAATGGTAAAGAGAAGGGATTTCTTCGTTGATGCGACTATCCATTCTTCAATCACATAAACCAATCTACACGGTTCTTCCATCATCATTTGGAAAGTGGAGCATAATGTTCTTCGGTGTGATGTCGTTGTGCAATACAGAGCATTGCTGCACTGCATCCACAATGCAAATCATCGCCCACGCAAGTTCGGTGCGCTTGCGTCTACATGCCATGAGTCGTTTGGCTTCTTGCATGTCCATGCGAGCATCCAGGGGACATCAAATTCTTTGCTATAAATGACATGACCATGGAGTGTTATTCGCAATGGTAGAATGGCGGTACTCTCGGCGCCATGTTTACCCTTGATGAGAAGAATCGAGATCCAGATGAAATTGGGGAAATGGCTTACTATACCAATGCCTCGATGGACAACTTCTCCCTCGACATCTTCAATTCATCCATGCGCAAGGCTGACTTCCCAGCTAATTCCATATTCTCGAGAATATGTTTTGAATTTTGAACACATACTTTGCACACCCTCCCATGCCCCCCTTGTTTTCCACCACCACTCCTCTTTCAGGAACCACCACCACTCCTCTTTCAAGGAAAACCACTCCTCCTGCAGCCTGTTGATCAAAGTCCAAATTCTGACTTCATTGAAACCACGGAGCAGAACAGATGTTGTTTGAAGACAGTCCACGCATTGCTTCATGCCACCAATACACCTTCTTGTGCAACAAATTCAATGCTTGTTGTTTGGGCACTATACTCTTCTGAAAGCCTTTTATTTTTTCCGCAACTTGGGCAAGGTTGAAGATACACGTTTGCACTTGTGACTCCAACCAATGATTGAAGCATTCTTTCGTGCGGTCTTCATGCCACTCATCCGCGCTCATTGTTGTCCAGAACATGTAGTGGAATTTTTGTTTAATGACATCCACTCCCTGTAATCAGCGTGAGACGTATGTTGTGTTCAACTGCGAAATCAAATACTGCTCAAAGAAAACCAATGCCACTTCATGCAATTTCCGCGTTGCACCCTTGCATGGCCACTTCTCTGGATTTGTAGCCTTGTGCCTCCTTCGTGTTGTTTTTTTCCCCTTTAAAGACTCTCCGCCCCCCACAGCAGCTACGGACCTTTCTGCAACTACGGCCTCTGAAACGGGCTCTGGTGATTCCGCATCCGGGTCCATAATCGATGCATCTCCAACACCTATCCACCAATCATCAACCTTTCTCTTCAAGAAATCGCGACCAGCCATCGTGACAGTAACAAGTAACAAATAATCAAAATGAAAGGAATTAGGAATTCGGCTTCTACAAAATGAAAAACCGCCCCCCTTATTCCTCAAACAAGCCTCTACCCAGCACCCGCGCTCGCAAGCAAGGACTGCAACCAATCCAAGACAAGAAAGCACTGTTAGAGCAGGAGAGACTGTGGCGAAAGTACCCTAAAAACAATCTTATATACCCATTTCACGTGGCCGGGGTGAACAGACCCCCTCGCGAGGCCCCCCGGGCCAACCCTATTTTCCGCACAATTCTTTTTTTGCAAATTATGAATTCATATTTGGGATCAAAGACCCCTAATTCATTCGATCACATCAATAATAATCCCTAGATCAGCCCAAAATAGGGGGCTTTTTTTTACATGCACCCCTAGTAAGGCTGAGCGAGGGGGTCAATCCGCCCCAATCTTTCACGTCGACGGAGAGGCCGTCAAGAGGACGGACAGAGCGTCCAGGGCCGTCCAGGGCGTCCAAAGAACGGGAAGGTCGTCCAAGGGCCAAGCCGTCCAGCTCGTAGACTAGCCGTAGCCAGGGGCCAAGCCATCTAGTGGGAGAGACCATCTAGCCTGCGAATTGGACGTCTAGAGGACGGGAAGGCCGTCCAGCTCGCAGCTTGGCCGTCAAGAGGATGGGAAGACTTTCCAAAGTCAAAAAGGCCGTCCAGGGGGGGAGAGCATCCAACCTATGGACTAGACGTCTAGAGGACGGAAGGCCGTCCAGCCCGTGGACTGGCCGTCGAGAGGGCGGGAAGGTCGTCGAGCATGCCGTTCAAAACAATGCTGGCCGAGCGTAATTCATTTCTAATCCTTGTTCGGAGAATTTTTCATTTATGTGGTTTGGCACTCTCGGACTTGTCACGATAGGTGTCCTTCTTCTCAATCGGGCATTAGTCTACGGTGGCGGGTAGTTTAGGAGTGCTAACTTAATGTTCACATTTGTTTCAATTAGAGGACAAATAAATACCAGAGATGACATTCAAATGCTCAAAACGAGGTTTACTGCTCATTTAGAATGGAATTCTATTTTGTTGCACGTAAATAATGGAAAAAACATAGAAAAAACCATAGAAGGTCAAATTGAAAACTTCTTAATGTCGGTCCTAGAATGTTCTATTTGGATGTTCATGTTAACATTTGATTCATTCTAATTGCACCCATTTTCACGAAAGTCGTTGGCATTGGGCAATGTTTTTATTACAAAAATCCCAGAATCTCGCAATCCCTTAAAATAATTTATATTCTGTAGGGCTCAAATTTGAATTCAAATGAATTATATCAATTATACGTAGAACAATTTCACCTTTGGGATTATTGTATTTTGATTCCATCCTTCCCTGCATGTAAGTGGACCTGACAATTTAGTATTTTGTTGAATTTTAAACCCTGTCTACACTAATATACTAAACTGAAAGTCTCAAACGTACAAACATTCAATAACTTACTAAGCCCGGATCAAATATACAAAGACCAAGACAAAAACCACCCTCTAAATGCTCTAGTTAAAGGTAGTAAGATTAAAACTCTGAAATGGTTAATTATGAAATAAGTGAAAGACCTCCTAAACAACATATGTCATATGCATATCATTGATTTATGTAAAACATTGTTTCGGCTTTCCATTCATACATTACATAAAAAAAATGTAGCCCTATACATCTATACTTAAGAATGTTTTACCTTTTAAAGATATTATTATGCCGTTTTTTGGTGTCTTCAATATGTTTTATAAAACTTTGATTTTAAATGCTAGGTCCATGCTAGGTTTTGAAGTAAATCCTATAGGCCAATACCCTAAATCCCAAACCCTAAACCCTAAACCTTCTTCACTGTTGCAATTTTAAGAGTATTTGATGTTTAAGTTTATGTAACTATAGCAAATAAGAGAGGATTGGTGTAAGCCTGTAAGATAAAGGAAAAAAATGGACGAATGGATTCTAATGTTCCATGTAGTCTTCCACAAAAAGGGAAACTCTAAAACAGTAACATATGGCATTTGCCTTTTATTTTTTTTTCTCAAAATCGAAATGCAACATTGAGTACATGAACTTGACATTTTGTGGTCTCTATATTTTTTTTATGGCTTCTAAATTATAATGCAACTAGCGGTGAATTACTATAGTTTTTCTTATGGATTGTTTATTAATTGCTTATGTAGTACCGTATGTTAACCACTAAACTGACAAAAGTCCCAAGGCCTCTTTTCCATCCTAAATCTAAAATAAATTGCCATTTCTATAGCAAAGAATTTTAAAAAAAAATGAATGTGTTTAGGCCTTAAAGGTGCACATCTACTTGTAGTATGTAAGATCTCATACTAGAGTAGTGTTCAATTAACCGGAAGAAATTTCACAAACTTTGCCTATGTAGAATTGTAGATTGCAAGATATTTACAATAAACTTCAACCTCTGAACGCCCAACGGCATCATTTAGTGCCAATTTGATGGCAATTCGATCACTTCAATGAGATGGAAAGAATTTGGAAGCATTCATTTCATTTTTTGGGGACCTTCCATATTGAGTTACAAAGTGTATCCAAAATATTTTTTAGTCTTTCCGATATTTGCCTCCACGTAATTTAGAGTTTAGGAAAATAAAAAATAAAAAAAATATGATACTTTAGTGTATTTTGGGAAATTGTTGCTCTTTACTCTAAATCTGAAATTTTTCCCCAAAATTGATATTTTCTGAGTTTGAGTCTAACTATCAAACAAAAATTCATTTTCTCTAGTTCCTATTTTATGTAAAATCCCCCAACACAAACCTAAATTGAAATTTCATTATTGCGATTGGCACTTCGAATGTATTTTTAATGCCTACTACATTGAGTACATTCTAAATAAATCATGAAATGGAAATTAAGTTTACGCTATGATGGATTCTAATGTCATTATCCTTGTGATATATACACATGGTGAAAATTTGAAAATTTGAAAATGAATTTTCTATTTGATGTGATTTTGTCGAAACTTCGAATAAAAATCAATTTTCAAAAACATAAAAATAAAAACTTTGAAGGGCCGTCCAGGACCTTCGACACGCCGTCGAGAGGATGGGCGGGCCGTTCCCCATCAGGGACAGGCCGTCGAGGAGACGGGCAGCCCGTCTTCTTGGACGATCTTTCCGTCCAAGAGCCGGGTAGGCCATCTAGGGACGGAAAGGCTGTTGAGGAGACGGGTATGCCGTCCAGGAGACGGATATGCCGTTGAGGGTACGGGCAGGCCGTCGACGGTACGGGTAGCCCGTCGAAAGAACGCAAAAATCGTCCGTCGAACTTTCGGGCGGCGGTGTAATTATTTCCCGAACCTGTCGACAGCGCCCCGAATCTGTTGACGACGTTCCAACCCTGTGTCAAACCTCTGTGGACGGATCGGCCGTCCACTCCAGGGCCGTCCCACGCCCTGGACGGTCTGGATTCGGGGGGGGACGGGCTGATTAGATGTTAATTACCCTGCCTAACCGGGTCGGTAATTGGGGGGTATAAGTGAACTTTTTTTCACAGTTCACCTTGCTTCCTCTTTTGAGTTGCACTGTCCGAGCTTGAAAAAGCTTCACACTGCAATTTGAGGGGAAGTGTTATACATTTGACATTGTTTTGCCACATTTCAGTTGCCTTCACGCAACAGAAGGCAAAGCAAATTGTCATTGTATTTGCATACAGTATCGTGTGTGTCATTTTGCAGGTATCAAGAATGGACGCAGAGGATATAGCAAGAGGTTTGGAACCTGGAGGTGACCCCCCAGGAGGTTTGGGACCTAGAGGTGAACCCCTAGATAGAAAGAAGAGAGGAAACAAAGCAACTTTGGATTGGGGCACACTTAATGCCCAAGTGATTTTGGCAAACATTGGGTGGGTGGAGGCAGATCCACCATGGACAAGAGTGACATGTCAGCAGTATATAGAGTGGGCCCATATCAACCGCCATTGGCCGATACGAGGTGCACGTGAAATCTGGCGTGGTAAATATTGATCAGTGCCAACATCCGCACTTCAAGAAGAGGCTGATTGAAGTGTCATTGGCACTTTGGGGTTCAAGATCCAAGAAAGACGGGACACTTTCATTGTGCCAAATGGCATAGGCGGAGGTTTTTCTTGGCAAGGATGTGGATTGGAGCACCTTTTGGGGCAGAAAGCGAAATAATGAATTTCCAAATCGAACTCGCCACAACGACGCTAGAGTGTGAGCGAGGAGCGACGAGCGTTGAGCGTTGAGCAACGAGCGTTTAGACTTGAGCGCTCACAAAGATTTTTTTTAATAAAAATAGGCATGTCAAAGTAATTAATAATAATGTCAGATCCCAAAATAGTAATGTCAGAATTATTGAAATAGAATTTATTGAAAATAGAATTCCTAGAAAGTCATTTTAGAATTTAGTTAAATTTATTTAGAGGAGTCAATTTAGTATTTAAATGTTGCATATATGGCAATAACAATGGTATAGCCTCTCTTGTAACAAAAATGTGCTACCCTAAATATAATATACTAATGAATTTCATCCATGTCATCCATCCATCATCCATCCATCATCCATGTCATCCATCATCCATGTCATCCATCATCCATCATCCATCCATCATGCATGTATAGAAGGCCTTATTTGCACATTGCAGTATATGTCCTATGGTTCTTTACATCCATTGTTTTATCTTGTAAGTGGAATGTACAAACCGTCCTAACAAATGTATGCTTATTAAAAATTAGACACTTCATTCATTATATTGTCATTTCAACTAAAATTATATATTTGTCATTTTGATTAATGAACAGAATAAATGAAAATTTGTTCTTTGGTTGGATAATATAGAATTTCAAATTATTTGGAATAATAGCTAAGATTTTGACAAGTGTTTTAGGGTCTTCCAAAAATGATTTAGGGTCCCTAGAAGCCTTTCACAACTTTCAAGTAATTATAGGAAAATAATCTATAAAATTTTCCCGTAAACTTTAGTTGAATTAGTCCAAATTTTTTCTAATTTCTATAATGGAGATTGCAAATATGTGACCTATAAATGAAAATCTAGTAGAAGAAAAGTTTAATTGTAATTACCCAAAAAAATGGAAAAAATTAGTTCAAATTTCATGGACATCTTGTACAAAATAGAAAGAATTTTTTTTATTATTTGAAAATGCTAATTTCCTAATATTAGAAATTTTTTGTACTTTTTCTAGAAGAATTTGTTTATTCTTCTAAAGCTAATTTAGGGCTCCTCAAAATTGAAGAGCATATTTAAGGTAACTTTTTAGAAATCAAACATCTAATTGTACAGTTTTGTTTGGCTGAATTTGGCCTTTTCATATATATTTTTTTGATGTTTATAATTTTACAAATGATTTCAGTTGTCTATGGGGTGACAAATACTACTGCCTCTTTAAACTAACTAGTTTGCTAAGGCATCCATCACCTACTCCAATCAACCATTATTTAACCACCTCTAAATACATGTGTCTTGACTATTAATTGTCAAACAGATATACAGTGTCTTAGAGATTGCTACCTCCAAGAAGCAGCTTCACTTCATCAAAGCTTAGACTTGCTGCATGGATATACTTGTCATCCTCGGAATTTGCCTTGCAAATAAACCTGAAGATATAGTATAGGTGCTTGCAGTTCACCCATGATTTTCTCCTACCTAATGCAGCTGTACTCATGGTGATGAAATCTTCACAAGTACAAGAAGGGAAGTCCGAAATTGTAATCCGATAGGTCTTCTGATAAGGAAAGATACCAGACATTAGAGTTATCACTCTACCATATCCAGGGTATGGAATAACTGTGACAGATTCAACGACTGCTTTTACGTTCTTTGCGGTCTCCCATTTGTTGCGGTGGTCAACTGTGGGTGCATTAGGGTTACGTCTAATGGTCCTCCCCAATCACTTTGTGGGGTGCACATCACTGCCAGATGGTTGAATGTCACTATCAGATGGCTTCGGATCAAGTGTAGATACCTCTCTCACCGTATGTTCTTCATTGAAGAGATGGAAGGTTGGTGCTCCTACATCTTCCGTTTGCAACTGAAAGTCCGCTTCTTCCAAAGCAAGGATCTCTGATTTTGTGAGATGTGTCCCACGTGCTACAGGCCACACTTTTGGAAGAGGGGGCCAATCATGGACCCACTTCACCTTAGAGCCGCCCGCACAACGCATAAGGTCATCTGCGCAAAACCAGAAGTCAAAGTTGATGATGGCTTTGGTGGCATATTTCGTCATGCGGCCGTTGTAGGTCGGTGCTGCAGTCCCACTCTTATTGGACTTGTTTACCTTAGCCCTGCACTTCTTCTTCTTTCCTTCTTGAACTCCGTGACAAGTCTTCCCTTTCTTCTTACACCTTGCAATGTGCCACAAAGAAGGATTGCAGTCTGTTTCATGCACTTTTGTAGCGTGAGGACGTACCATGCTTGGTTCGCCTGTCTCCGTCAATGTTGGCATTGATGCGCCTGCTTCTGTGCGAGCTCTAATTGATCGAGTTTGTACTCTAGGTTGAGAAAAATTGATTGTATCATGGCGGTGAGAGTCACCATCTGAACTAGGTGGCAAATCTAGTTTGCGCTTGGTTGAGCCAAATACCTCCTCGCCTTCTAAGTGAGGAACCCGTGTAGTAAATATGTGAGCGTCTGGAAGTTTAGCAACGGCCTCGGCAAACTTTGTTGGGTCTTTTGTTCGTCGTGCAGCTCGTAGACAAAGTTCGTCCAAATGGGGACCTGTGCCGGATGTATAGCCTTGGAGAAATGCCTAGTAATTTGTTGATTGCATCATGGCCCGCATCATGTCATCCGTGGTGGTGACATATAGGCAGGTTCCCCTCTTCCCTGACATTTGAAGCCACTTGTTGTGAACTGTCTCTGCCAAGTTGCAAGAAGGCATCTCAGCTAGTTCATCCAAATTCAAGTTCTGCACCAACAAAGACAATTTTGAGAGACAATAAATCAATTGTATACTCATTGAGGCGCCAGAAATAGGAGACTCATTTTAGAGAGGGCATACAAAGATCTCAAAGATACTCTAATGGATGACTACTAGATAGGGTTCCTTGATTCAGAGACACTTCTTCTAGTATATATTTGAGTTCCATATGTTCACTTCAAATTTATGCAAATTATTTAATTGTATATAAAAATAAAAAAAATGAACCATTATAATCATAGAAAATTTGGTTGAACAAAACAATTTACAGTGGAGAAGGGTCTTTTGGTTTGAAAGAAAAATTTGACGTACCAATTCCAAAAATCCGCCCCACTGTCGGTATCGAAAGTGCCAAAAACCAAACCAATCGTCAAGTTCTCGAAGAGCTTCTTCTGATGCAGCCCTTGAAGAAAGCCACCAATCCTTGATTCCAAAGTATCTCTCTTCAGCTTCCGCCATTGACTTTGCATCCTTATATTGTTTGCAAAGCTTCTTGTGAGTTTCTTGGAACTCCGGTCGAATGAGCTTCTCTGTATGTCTATTCAACAATGTTGTCCAATGAAGTAGACAAGAACGCTCTCGATCTTGCATTGGCTCTTGCTTGTTGCCACTTCCATATACCACGCGAACAACATGCTAGTTCGCCATTGCGTTGTCAGCCATGAAACCCTTGAAATTTGGAGAGGAAATCCCGTGGCGTGCCATGATAGAGTTAAGGGATCTCCACATTTGCTCCTGTGATTGAGCATCCTCGCTCATCATGTCACAGATGCAAATAGTTTGAACTCGACAAAACTCAGGGTCGTAGACATGGGCAGCCATTGACGTCCATCCCTTCACCCTCTTCACATGATCGAACATGCACCAAGAGTTCTGCAAGTCTCCACCAGGTTGCATTCGCTTCACCAAATCCACCCCGCTTCCTGGACCTTCCTCAGACATCTTGAAAAGGTAAACTTTCTCCTTTCCTTGGCCTGGAAATACGTTGTCTTGAATGAAAGAATATGGACTCCTCATTTTTAATGAGATAATGTTGTCAATGGGTCTACCACTAATACTGTGACGGAAATTTGAGATGGTGTTTCGAATACTCGGTGAACTTAGTATCCTAAACTTCTCCATGACAGCTTCAAGGGCTTCTCCACGAAGAGGCTTTGGGTCATTCTGTAGTCCTTCCTCTCTAAACAATTTAGATGCAAGAAATTCTTTGCTAGCAGCAAGAGTAATGGTCGAATTTGTCGCAACTAGTGTCTTAGAAACCTCTTGACCAATCAAAGTTGTGGTCCGATCAACAGAATCACAACAAATGCCCTTACCTACGGGATGATTGTGAATACCAACATGGATACAAGCTCTTGAAAAACCACTAGAGTTTAAGATCCTATACATGCGACAAGGGCATGGAGCTTTGCAAGAAGGAATTTCTTTACAAATCCGGCATACAAGATTGGACTTTGCTGGAGACTGCTCTCCCACAACAAAGACGACATGTGATGACCCCTCCCATTCAGTTTCATTTTTGCTACCGCTCCGCCGTAGTCTAGGGCATGCTTTGTTTTCACAAATTAAATGGCCCACACACAATGAGTAGCGGAACTTTAGGCCGAAGTCATTAGCAATGTTTGTGGTGTGTGTGTGTGTCCAATTGTGTCCATCAAATTTACGGTCCATACCCTCTAATTGTCGACCTACAGAAGATGAGGAAGTTGAAGTTGGTTGACTTCCAGAAGGGGATGCCAAAGAGGGAAGAGGAAGTAACTCAAACAACACATCCCCATTAAATGATTGAGGAAGATGTCGGACAGACTCACAACAAAGTGCATTGAGGTTTATGAACTTTAATTCATTTCGTGCGCGTGGACGACTTTGCATATCTCTAAGGCACTCCAAGACACTCACAAATTTAGATGCCCTATGATGAATTGAAGGACGTGATGTGCTATTATGGTCATGGTGGTCCATATCCAAAACAATATCTTCATACTTCTCCGGTATGGGAGATAGCTTGTGATTTGCATCAATGACAACAACAACATCATCATCATCGGAAGACTCTGTAAGATCAATAAGACTATGAACCGGAGACTCTAGCTTCACACGAGTTCTCCAAGACATTTGGACAGTAGAGGTTGCAGACCCAGGTGTGAGAATTTCAGTTGATACTGACCTAGTGACCCTTGGATTACCAAAAGCATGGTACTTGCCTGGGAGAAGCCTCCAACCGTCTCCTGAGTCACTTTTCATCTTCAGTAGCATAACGGTAGATATGACTTGAACTCCCTCAGAATCAAATAGCTCCTCTTCCACCCACAGAGAAGACAACTCGAGGTTGAACCTCACACTGAGAATCAACTCAGATACCCATGCCATACCATTATCGCTGCAAGGAAATGAAATAGGAATGCTAGACCCGTCACCGCGAACAAGTGCCATAGCCATACTCAAATGTGCATACAGTCTACAAACTTTTGCTAGAACTTCTACTCAAAGTTGTTGCTTGCATGGGAGAATCCTAGAGGTCATTGTTGATAATAGGTAAATGACTATTAGATATCGTATATGGATTTCAATTGTTCTATATTGGGTTCTAGAGATTTGAAATTTGAAATTTGAATTCGGAGGCTTAGATTTGAAGATTTTTTGCACGGCCAACAATAGACTTTTGATATATCAGTTAGCATTACACAATCCTTGGAATTATTAATAGTAGATAGCGCCACATGTAGAGATGAATGCACGTCAGAAACCACCAAAAGGAAGCCTCTTTGAGTGTAGGAGTAATATCTAGAAACGTAGGAGTATTTATGAGGTAGTTGAGTAAAGAAGGGATGTTTTTAGTGCCTATTTTTGTCTTCATAACGTGACGTTTCTCCATACCGAGGAGTTGTAATTGAATGGATGAGAATACATTCATCACGCTCTAATATTGCTATATATTGGAGAAGATGAAGGAGTTGCCAACAAAGAAGTAGAATTAGTTTTCATGTAGTGTTTTCATTTGGAGGGATGCCAAAGGGTTCTCGTAGGAAGAGACGGAAGGTTGGTCTACTATTTTCTAGTAAGAAGCAGTTAGAGAAATCGAAGATGGCTAAACGCTTCCATAGGGGCAAGGGCGTAGAGATTATTAGCACTATTCGGACGCTGTCTTATGAGGATCATGGAGTTGAAGCTGGGCATTTTGAATCTGGGGACAGTTTGATCGAAAGTATTGATGGAACGAATATTGCCAAGCTTGATAGTGTGGATGAGAGGGAAAGAAAGTACACCAATCAAGTCCAACAAAGAATGACATTACACTAACAAGAGCAGAGTTGGTAAGTTCATCTATTTATGTCTACAAGTAGAGTCAGGGACTAAAAAATTATACCAAAGTGAATGCCTTTCTATTCATGTACGCACTATTTTTTTGCATTATAGCGCAACAAGTATTGTTATTCTACGTCCTTGTGATTAGATATGTTTATATGTGTAGCTCTTCAGAGATAAAAAGTCTCGTATACTAAATACTTATGTTATTGATGAAGAAAAGGTAATAGTAGACGGATACGTGAAGCATCGTATGAAATCATTCTAATTCCATGTGTGTAATAAGAATGTACAAGGGAGAATTAGAATTGTAATCATTAAATAGTGCCCATTGACAGTAGCTCATGAGATAAGAATGCTAGGATAATTTAGGAAGTGTAGAGGAAAGGAATGAAAGAGCATTAGAATATGAAGAGTTGAAATTCCATATACATATTTGTTTTTTCTTACTGGTGCATTTGACACTAAAGCTCATGTCGTGTATTTCGAGAAGACGATTCCAACAATATGTAGCACGTAAAAAACGGTGCCTTTTTGAAAGTTTTACGGCCTAAAAATGAATTCAGCATATTAGAATCTGGTCTCAAATCTTCAGAATCAGAAGATTTTTCGGCCAAATCTTGCCTGTGAATTTTCAGGGAACTTTGAGGATTTTTAGAAAATCGCTAGTGAGTCCAAAAATTTTGAAAAAAATTGAGGTGAGTTGTGAGGTTATAATCTATGAGAAAAAAAATTCTTGATTTCAAATCTTCAAAATGACAAAAGTTATTCATAAGATTCCCTTGCCCTACATCTACCAATTTCTTACTTGTTTTTTTTTTTTCTTTTTTTGAAGTCCAAATGACAACTTCAGCTAGGGTTTAGGGCCGCTTTGTTCTACCAAGCTCTTTCTTGTTTGGGTTTCAAGTTTTGCCAAGCTTGCGGTTTAGGTCGCATTATTTGTAGTTGTTGCAATTATGAATTTGAGGAGTGCATTGTGGAAGGGTGGAGAGGAGCGCGATGACATCGTGGAGGGTGTCTCCAAATGTGTCAATGTTGTCGAAGCTCTGGAGGTTCAAGCCATCGAAACTACGGAAGAGGTGAGCCGATTTCAAGTTCTATGATTGCTCACTTGGGTTGTACCTCATCGCCTCGTTGACAAGGCGTCCATTTTGGGGGTTCCGCTGTTTCTTTGGAAAGGTCTCTGTTTCCCCTTTATGTTTTCAGTTTTTTTTTTCAACTGTTGGGATTGCTAGTTTAAGCTCATAACTATCATCTCGTTAACGAGGCCTGTATTTAGAGGCTTCACATTTCATTCAAGAGGTTTCTAATTCCCGTGTATGTTTCCAAATTTTGCTTCTCAATTGCTGGGATTGTTGGTTTAGGCTTCATAATTACCACCTCGTTAACGAGGCCTCCATTTAAAGGCTTCCAGATTTCATTCAAAAGGTTTTTTAATCCCGTATACGTTCTCTAATTTTCCTTATCAATTGCTACGATTGCTGGTTTAGGATTCTCAATTACCACCTCGTTAACCAGGCCTCCATTTAGAGGCTTTTAGATTTCATTCAAAAAAATTCTAATTCCCACGTATGTTTTCAATTTTGGTTTGGGGATTGATGTCTTAAGCTCATAATCCTCACCTCGTTGACGAGGCGTTAGTTCTAGTGTCTTCCACTTCTTGTTTCAAATGTTTCATGGTTTAGATTAAAGGTCTTCAAATTCTCTATCCTATTTCATGTATTCATGTTTAGACTTCTAAAACTTCTAATCATCACCTCGTTCACGAGGTATCAATTTCAAGATACTACATGCCACTTACAATGTCACAGTTTAAATAGATATTTAACAAAATCTGGACAAATTGATCATTTGTGGACCAATTAGACTTTGAATTCTTATCAGCTGCCAGCCGATACTTCTCCTCGTAGAATATTTCAAATGGTCATAACTTACTCATGTACTATCCAAATAGAGCGTATGAGGTGTTTTTTGACATCTACAATTTATGTAGATGTCAAAAAACACCTCATATGCTCCATTTGGATAGTAAATGAGTGAATTATGCTCTTCAGTAGCTTGCTGATAAGACACTTTGGCAGCTTCTCAATTGCTGGGATTGTTGGTTTAGGCTTCATAATTACCACCTCGTTAACGAGGCCTCCATTTAGAGGCTTCCAGATTTCATTCAAAATACTTCATATTCCCACGTATGTTTTCAATTTTGGTTTGGAGATTGATGTCTCAAGCTCATAATCCTCACCTCGTTGACGAGGCGTTAGTTCTACTGTCTTCCACTACTTCTGGACTATTCAATGAATTGTAGACAAAACATTTAAAGATCTCCAAATAACAACATCGTGAGATCTCACGATGTTTGTATAGATTTCTTGATGTTAGTACTGATCTCTTAATGTTTTGTATTGATCTCCTAATATTTTGTTTAGATCTTCCAAAATTTTGCATTATCTCTTATTGACTAATAATTTTCGATTGCATTACGATTGCTAGTTTAGGCTTCATAGTTACCACCTCGTTAACAAGGCCTCCATTTAGAGGCTTCCAGATTTCATTCAAAAGATTTCTAATTTCCACGTATATTTTTAATTTTGGTTTGGGGATTGATGTCTCAAGCTCATAATCCTCACCTCATTGACGAGGCGTTAGTTCTAGTGTCTTCCACTTCTCATTTCAAATGTTTCACGGTTTAGGTTAAAGGTCTTCAAATTCTTTATTCTATTTTCCGTATTCATGTTTAGGCTTCTAAACTTCTAATCATCACCTCGTTCACGAGGTATCAATTTCAAGATACTACATGTCACTTACTATGTCACGGTTTAGGCAAAACTGCATTTGAAATCAATTGCACTTTCTTATTGAACTAAATCAATGTAATGGTATGTTGGGGTTTGGACAACAGACCTTTATGGATGTTGATGGAGGCCTCACACAAATGGAGCATTTCAAGCTCATTGTCAATGATGATTCTGACCCTGTCATTACCATTCCTCAGGTTAGATACATTTCCAATTTTTCTTGCATTCATATATTACATTCATTGTTCCTGCATCATAATTGTGATTCAATTTGCTTCTGCTCTCAATGACTTCTTTGTATTAACTGTAATGTCTTTTCAATGTATTATTCATTGTAGACTCACGACACTGTGCCAAGTCAAAGTGCTCATCCAACTTTTGAAGGCCGAACGGTAGAGGAGGTGGAACATGATGTCAGAAATGGTCAAAAGCTTGATTCAAACGCGGTCATCAACAGTATGTTATTCAACTCTGGTGGGGTTGGCTTCCGATTCGATATTCCTTTATGCAGGATGATTGAGCTTCCGTTGGTGCGTCCTCTCCTTCAGAGTTAGGTGAAACGATTGGAGGCGGAGTTTGTTCATGGATATCGACAAGGTGATCGTGTACTTTACGTGTCCACAACGAATGACAAAGGACTTTGCAAGTTAGTGACCCCAGAGATTGTGGAGACATGGAATGAACATTGGATACAAGAAAATGAGCAGTTTGAGGATTGGCTGAAGTCTCAGCCTGCCATTTTACACTTGTCAAACCATATGTTTTTTGTATGGGATGGCAATCACAGATTAGCGGCTTGGTATGCTTACATCCATAGGATGCATCGTCATGATCGTCAATGGCATTTGCTTGTTGACTGTATGCTTCTAGTGTCAGAAGGTCGCACATGCATTCTTTTGGAGGCCATGAACGACATCAACATCAACTGGTGAGTCTTTTATTTATAGTAAAAACACTTTTTTTTTACTTCACTACTTGCTTGCAATATATTCAATCTAATATTATTCTATACTTTCAAATTTAGTTATTAATTTCCATTGGTATTTACAGGTCTACAGAACATTCCCATGTCAAGAGCAACTTAGTTCAACAATTGCACAGAATGAGTACCTATGGCAATTTGAAATTGGAAGAGTTCAAGGATCTTTTAAGCGATGAGGATTACAAAAAATGCAAGAACAGAAAGCTACCAGGTGCTTGGTATCCATTGACCTCAAACGTCTTCATACAATTCCTTCATCGGGTGAGTGTCTTCTGTTTGCAAAACTTTTTCATTGTGGTAATTTGTAAAATTTATTTTATATTGATTATAAATTTCTATATTTTATGTGCAGCAAGAGATTGCAATTGTTTCAGACACGGCAGTGCGAATGTATTATGAAAAAACCAAGCTGCAAGATCGAACTCCAAAGGGTGTTCATGATGCCATGACCCAAGCTGCTACTGCAGCTATCAAAGGATTTCAAACTGAGTTTGATAAACAATCGGCCATTGCAAATCCCAAAAACGACGTTGGATTTTTAGAAGAGGTATACAATTCTACCTACTTGCAATGACTTTTATGATAATTTTTTGTATTGATTTGGATTATAATTTTGTCTTTCAAAATTTCAGATTAATTTGCATTACAGTGCCAACGAGAAGCCTCAGATGTCATTGGAGAAACTTCAGAGGATATCTACTTGTATAGTTCAGCCAAACCACAAGGTTCGTTGGCTTCGATGGTGGAACTCCAGCGAGACTTCTAGAGAGGGCTTCAGATTTCCTGCCCATGGTTTCAATACGTTGACTTTAGACACTTGGCTCTCTAAGGCTACGTTTTGGGCTGAGGTATATTATCAAACTTGTCTTAAGTTTCATCTACATCTTCAATACTTGCATTTAAAAAAATTTAAGTCTTTTGATTTTTGTCCAATGGTTCTATAATATACTTTGTATGAATTCAAAATGTCTTCATACTTATATTTCTTCAATTTTTTGTAGTTAGAGGAGGCAACCAAAGCAGAATTCAATAGCATCATCAAGTCTGAAAACATTGTAGTTTAGTGGATTGCCAACGACGAATTGGACATGATTGGAGATTATGTAGAGACATGGCGCATTGTATTGTGGGATCATGCATTTTGGTGGTTCTTTAAGAAAGACTCTTCATATTCAAGGTCTACTCCTTTCAAAGAACAAGAGGGTACCGATGCTGCAATAAAGCGGATTCTTTATAGGTATAACCTTTACTTCAGTTACATTTATTTGTATAAATGTTGTTTGCTTAACAATTCCATAGAATAACCGCATTTGCATCTTTCTCATTGCAATAATCACATTTATTCTATGATTGCAAATATTTCAAGCGAGAGTTGGTTGAAAAAGGTGGGATTGAGAGGAAATCCATGCCCAAGCTTTTTAGGGGTTGGCTTGACACGTCTTTGAAGGGTTGTATGTTCACTTTGACTCAACAGCGGGGGTTCTCTATCCAAGAACTCCAAGCTTGTCCTTGGTATCTAGAGTGTGCAAGGACTTTTGCCCCGGCACTTGAAGAACCTGAGAAAGAGCCTGCTAAAGCCCATTCCAAAACAACCACACAGATGGAGTCTCTAGATGTCGAGGATGAGCCTGAGGAGGTTGTTTCCCTTGCACCAGTGAAGAAGGGTCGCAAGCCAAAAGAAAAGAAGATTGTGAAAGAGACTACCATGAATGACAACACCCCCTCTTCATCAATGCCTGCATCTGTTCTGGCGCCTCCTCTTTCTATTGTGCCTTCCATTGTTCTTGAAGTGATTGATACGGCTCGCTCCCATTGCCCTCCGACTCTTACATCTACTACATCAGATGTCTTTGCTTCATCTGAGTAAATTGCTAGGTTGGCAGTTCAACCTGATAGACATGGTATTGAGTCTCAGGCTCTAATTCTACCATCGTCAGTTTCTGCAATGCTTAGCATCAAAGAGAAGACAGGGAAAAATGCATTAGCATGGGATCAAATGCTTGATTTTGCAAAAAAGGTAACATCTATGCTCTCTAACCTTATTGTAATTCTCTTATTTTATTTTGGCATTTAATTGTAAGCATGCAATTCTTTCATACATATAATAGTGTGCATTTTTGAATGTCAAGGTTGGGAGAGAGCGGATTCTTGGAGGCAACGTGAACCTTGGTCCATGTTTTGATTTGGTTGTTGCTGATATCCCGGATGGGCTACCAGTCCCAAGCGTCTCAGTTCCACCTTCTTATGTTCCTACGTGGAACATGTTGAATCAAGAGGAGGTTATTGAACCCATCTTTGAGTTTGCATCGGAGTATGTTCATGATGATGGAGCAATTTTATTGTTCCACCCAGAGAACGGGAAGGTAAGGGAATTTACACTTGAGCGTGCCGATACGTATGGCTTTCGGCTATTTGACTCTTGGATGGGTGTCAATGAGCTAAAGCTTTCTAGCTGCAAGAAATCCAAACGTTGGGTAAGTTCCATTGAAAGTTACCTCATTCATAATTTGTAATGCTTTAATCCATTTCTAGCAACATTGTATTTGTCAAGTATTAATTGTCATACTTGTTTGTCCCTTGCAGTCGCAGCGCTTTCGAATCCTTCTTTTTGTGCGAAGCAAATGGGAGGAAACATCAGTGGTGTCTAAGTTCTCTATCTATGTGAACCAACAACTTAGCAATGCAGGCACAAACCTTGAAGAAGTCGACCTACTCCACAACTTCACCTCCTTGCAGACTCAGCTGATGAATGGTGCAGTTCCATGGAGAGGTGCCCGTGAGAAGGATCCTGTTTTTGTACAGCTATTGATTGAGGCATTTTCAAAGCCTGGTGATGTGGTACTAGATTGTTTTGCATCTACATGTAATTTTCACTAGTTATTAATTGCTTAAACCATATAGTTTCTACATTGTGTGTAACATATAAACTTCAACTAATGATGTTGCATTCAATGAACAAGGGCCTCCATCCATGCATGTCGTAACATTGGACGTCATTTGGTGGCCTTGGAAAGCGATAGTGAGATTTTCAAAGCTCTTCTTCAACCTCTGAATACCCCTCCTACTTCTAGTGCCACCATCCAAACCAAGCGTCCTATAGTGGTCGATGATTCCGATGAAGATGACGTTGTGAGGCCTTTTGCAAGACCCCGAAAGAGAAGTTGTTGTAAGTAAGTTGGTTGTTGCCTTCATGCATGTCTATGTTTTCTTTTCTCTTTTATTGTACAATATCTTAAAATTTACTCAAAGTATCTAATTGTTTATTCATTGTGTCTTGTAGAGGTTGTTCTCTCCGGCATCTTATACTCTCGCCTTCTCCTAGTCCCAAGAGTTTGCCATGTTACATCCAGACTCTAGCGACAGCTATGGCAGAGGCTCCCTCACCCATTTCTGTTGCCAAACATTGTTCATACGATGTTGCTGTCAAGAAATTTTTAGACGTAGAAGCCAATGTTGAGACACCAGAGTTTACATGCAGTGATAGTACTAAAGTCAATGATCATTCTTCTCCCATGTGTGGTATTGGGTCAAATTGATCATGTTCTAGACACTATTGTTGTTACTTGATTTCCTAATATCATGTAGTGAGACTAAAAGGGCCACTACATTCATCCACCTTATTATATTTTTGAGTTAGTTTGCATTTTTGTGTCTTTGGTGTAGGAGTAGAGGACATCTTCATTCTAAAGGACATCCACACATTGCTATTAAATGGCCTTCAAATTGCATGGATCTTTAAACTGAAATTGAATTATATAAATATTAGTGGAGCCTCAACATTGAGCATTTATGGAGACATCTATAACTTCAAGATAGAATAATGTTTGATTGAAAGGTCCTAATATTATTTTATTGTATTTTATCACTTAAATATATTATTAGATCACATTTAATATTAAATTAATCCTAAACCACTCTCTGCATTTTTAGGATTTAGGAAGAAGCTTGAGAAGGAATTTAAAAGAATGTCCAAAAAGAACAAGAAGATGGATTGGGTTGCATCATGTAATCTTGCTGCATAAATCCACTACTCCCTTAGCAAATCAAAGAATCCTTAAATCCTTATGTTTTCTAAATAGAACTATTTTATATTTGGCTAAAGTGATTATTCTATTATTCATCTTCTTGTATTCTTTTGAAGAGATAAATTGAATGTATGTGAGGTAAATTTTATACTTTCTGAGTAGTGGCTTCATGCACATAATTCAGGTTCTATGTGCAATGTGCGAAATCCAAGATTTTAGCTCATATCTAAATAGAACTTACGTGGGTTGAATCTATTTCTCTTAATTCGCAACATGCCGCTCTTCTCAAATGGCAATATGTAATTAGAACTTATAAATGTTGGTATCAGCATACAAATAAATTTGATGAACCTTAGTAAAGCTTGAAAGGAATTATAAATTTTAATTGGAAATGGTACCTTCATTGACATGGTTCCATAATGCCCCATAAATATAGGTCTATAGTTTCCAAAAGTCTATCTACCTTGGACCTAAGGTATTGGACATTGATCCTTACCTTAAACAATTGATTTTTTAGTCCCATCCAGTAATCATCCAAATCCTTTTTCATCAAATGCAATGAACAACAAAAATATTTCATCCAACAAAGTCAACTACCAAAAACATTCATCCAAATCCATTCATCCCCATTCATCCCCATTCATCCCCATTCATCTCCATTCATCCCCATTCATTTCCATTCATCCCCATTCATCTCCATTCATCCCCATTCATCTCCATTCATCTCCATTCATCTCCATTCATCTTCTTTAAATGCATTTATAGCCGTATGATTTTTTTCTAAACAACGGACATAGGCATCTTGTAATGAAAAGTTATAAATTCGTCCTAAGTTCTTCTAAAACTGCTCAACGCTCAACGCTCATCGGTTGTTGCTCAACGCTCAACGCTCGCCGCTCCCTGCTCATACTTTAGCAACCTTGAACTTGCCACATTGCACCAAATCTTGCTATGCCATTGAACAATGTACCAAATCCTGCCGTGCCATTGGCTGATGTCCAAAATGTGCAAATGAACGTGGTTCCACAAGCGGAGCGTCCAGGGACGGAGTTGATGGAGGTAGAAGTTGGTCGTGGCAGCGGTCCACATGTCAACCCGCAAGATGTGATTGGTGGAGTGCAAGCTGACGGTGAAGAAGTAATTCGCTTGCGCCAATTAGTACAAACATAGCAAGCAGAAAAAGAAGAAACACAACGACAACATGCTGCAGCGTTGGAAGTTCACCGTTCAAGGATGCGGGCCGTTCTAGATGAAAATGTGCGCCTCATCGCACGTGAAGCCGAGCTCGTAGAGCGTGAAAGGCGGGTCAGCACAGACTCAGTTCCACCACTCGATGTTGTAGTGGAACGTGCTACATACAGTGCAAACGAAGACACACTAGGCCCGAGCAATACATCTGAGTTTGTGTTGCGATCACGATCCACTTTTCCAAGTGCAGAAAGTGCCACGTTGGATATTATGTGTGCACGTGCTAAGCGGGTTGAAGTAGAGCTTGGAAGTACTTGCACGAGCATGGAAGAATTAACAAACGCCATGCGTGCTCTGGAACTTTGTGCCAACAACGCTGAGGCAGAGGTGGCAAAGCTGACTACAGCTCGAACAGCCTTGGAGCAGATCATGACCGCAATGAGTGCTCAAAATATGCGGTTGGTCCAAAATCCTGAGAAGGAGTAGATGCTGCTTCAAGTGTGCAACATGAAGTTGACATGCAGCTTAGCGCTAAACGAGGCTGAGCAAATGCAGCATGAAGTGAAGAGAGTGGCTGCAAAATTCAATGATGGCGGTCAACATTATTTTGGCTTGACCTCGTGGCCTCCGGTGGCAGAAATGTTCACCAATGATTTGCCAGTGTTTAGGGAGAATTCAAGCATCGATTGGAATGCCCATCCAGACTTGGAATTGCAGTATAATATCAAGCGCTAACGGTACGGGCCACCCAACCACGATGGCATTACGCCACTAGTATAGCCTTCCGTTCCAGATTTTGTACAAGATGGAACAACATGTATAATGTGCCAAGAACCGTTTGGCCCCAAGGGTGGATGGAATCTTGCATGCACCACATCCACAGCGCATTATGTTTAACTCTCAAGGCCAGCCAGTTCGATTTGAGGGTGAATTGGGCTTTGAGGAAGAAATGGCGTACATTGAAGACAATACCTTCCATGAGCCAACCCTCGTGAGTGACATTTTTTCCCACTTACATAATAGATACGATATAGACGCATTTCAATTTCTGACGACTTTGCAATCGTGACAAGAATTGCAGCAATTTTTGAGAAGTAGCATAGCACGCGGCGTTGTAATCGATGAAGTAGACTAGATTGTGTATAACTAGATAGATGTATAGAAGAAAATACCGGAAGTTGTACAAAGCGAACGTATGTAATTATGTAAAGCCTTTACTAGTTTCCCATGTACTTCAACGGATTTATAAAATATGTACATTTATCGTTTTCTTTCCACCTTGTGTATTGTTGCTTCGCCTTTGTCTATTTTTGTAATCTATTGGACCTTTTTGTAATAGTATAGAAGAAGCTTGTATGCTTAGATGGTAGGCAAAAGAGTATTCTATTTTATTTTTGGTGAAGTTCTAAAGTCCGAAGTCCATTTTTTGGCCCAAACCACCCTAAACCACCATTTTTGCTATGTTCACCTATGAATTAAATTTTCCATTCTTTTTGGAATCGAACCAAAGGATCTTGTTCTACACTTGTCTTAGATGACGTGATAAAATTTTTGTGATGTTTGACCGTATGGATTGAAAGTTATTAGCATTCAAAGTGAAAGAAACAAATTTATTTTAAGAAGTTGCTAGGATTGCCCACTCCACAAAAAAACCCATAACTTTTCCATTCCTAATCGAAATGGGATGAATGAAAGCCTCCCATTTAAAAGAAAATATAATCCAACTAGAAAAAAATATACAAATTTGTATTTCATTTTTTTGTGGATTTTTTTGTCTACCCGGAGTTTTGGACCGCTCAGTGTCCCGATCTCCCCTGTTTGAGGTTATTGTGGCATACCCTTTGCTCTTAGGCACCGATTGGAATTGAAATTGTATTATGAATAAACTCATAAGTTTATCTATCATTCTATTTTATCATTCTTATGAAAAAGTTTTCAAAAGTTTCAGTAAAAAATGAGATCATGGGAGCCTATCGAAAATCCATTTTGTCCCTTGCAGCAAGGACAATGAGAGTATGTTACTTTAGGGGCTAAAAAATAAAAACAATGGAAATTCTTTACCAAAGCAAGAAATAAGTAACAAATTATTTGATTGCTTCATATTTGATGAAATCTCCTTTAAGTCTTTAGAATTAAACCAAAAAATAATTCACGTTTTGTAACTTTTGTTCTATTAGTTTTAATGTTTTTTTAGTTGAACTATTGATTGACTACTCCCTCATGTTTATTTTTAAATCCAAAGTTTACAAATTAAAGTATTGAACATTTTCCTATTTTTTCTCAAATGGCATTATGGAAATCAAATGGCCAAAGTCTAATATCTTGCAATTGCTAACTTGATAAGGTCACGCTACATGAAATTTATTTGAAAATCAATTGAAATAAATGACTTTATGAATGGCGATTCTATACTTGAAAGTCTTAAATTGAATAGATTCTAATTTTTTCTTTTCATTTCATTTCAAGATGAACATGGTGAAAATGTGAAATGACAACTTGGAGTTTTTTTTGGCAATAATTAGCATAGGGCCTACATGGATTAATATTTTTGAATTTCTTGCCATATAGTCAATGTAAAATCAATTTAGCAACTTCTCTAATTAAAAATTCAATAACGAACTTTAATCCCTAGAATCCTAGATGCCCAAGTCATGTTTTGAGCTCCTACGAATTTGCTCTAAATTGAACAAAATGTCAACATTTTGATTAGGTGATTAGGTGTATCAATTAAAAAGAAATTGTAACCGTATAAATTCAAACAAGACATGTTACAAATCTCATAGGTTGCTAAAACAGAAAAATATCACTTATAGAGTAAAAGATAATAATGTTTGAACATGAGGGTGTTAAAACTACAAAAATGATGTGAAGTCTTCCAATCCTCTTTTTAGTTTTCACAAGTCAAATTTAAAAAGTTTTTGACCCAAAAAATATGAGTTTAAATCGCCTAACATATATAACCCCAATCAATTTATGGCTTTTGAAAATATACTATATATATATTTTTTAAGTGATTAAGTTCCATGTGATTTTTTCTCCAAGATCTAGTGTTTTCGAGGCACATTTCCAAAAGCTCTCAATGCTACAAGAAGTCGAGATTGCAATGGGTACCCTTGCACAAAGTCTTGAAACGAAAAATCACTATCATTTATTTTTCAGAATAGACTATTGATGCTATAACTAGACTTCAAGAAGAACTTTCTAAAAATAGCAACTTGGATACTACTAAAAATAGCAACTTGGTTAGGTTTTATTTAACTTCAAGGTTTTGCCAACACCAGATTTGGGTGCCTCGGGCATTTAGGCAAAACCCCCGTCCAGATGCCTGTCTATTTTTCCGTCCACATAACCGACCCTATACCCGTCCAGATGCCCGTCCACCACGCCGTGCCGTGCTCGTCGACGAAAGCTCGTCCGTCCATCGCATCCATCCAGCGTGCCCGTTGACGGAAGCTCGCCCGTCCATCCATTTCCATAGTTTTCATCCTCTGTCAACGGTTCTCGTCCAGATTTCATTCTGACGGACGCCGGGGTTGAATCCTGACGTCCGTCCGGACATCCTAACAGACGGACAGGACGTGACGAAGACAACCCTGTGCTGAGGAGACTAGAATCCCTTGGAGGGAAGGCACCAATACGGAATGGCCCAGGAGTAAATCTGCACCACTCAGTCTCGTTTGGCTGAGAGGAATGCTTTAAGTAATCGCACTCTAAATTCTTACAGATAAGATGTCCTACACAAGAAGATTTTCTGAATTTTTTTTTTTTTGTGAACAAATGGAAAGTACCATTGCATTAAAAAGAAACCAAAGAACAACAGCCAAGGCGAGGCTGGCAAATGAAGAGATAAGAGCAAAACAGAAAAAAGGAAAAGCAAAGGACGGAGCAAGAACCAAAACGAACTAAATGAAGAAACAAATGGTAGGTCCCTTCCTACTGCAAATGATGGTCGAACCACTCCGAAAAGCTAACACAGGAGATTAGAGCCAAATACTATCAAACTTGGACCAAATGATATCATGTTGTTGGGGGTGTTGTCGGGAGTTAATCTGAGCCTTGAGTTGAACTGCTCTGCTTGAGTCCAAGAGGGCATTCCAAAGTTTATCTTGTAGTAGACTTGGGGGCCAGGTGCTCCTTGAAAAAACAATGTTGTTGCAAGCGACCAAATGAGCCACAAGGAGGAGCCTCTAAGTAAAGACCAGATGGTACGGAAGCTAGTGAATCGGTCTGGAGTAATAGAACCAAAGATACATTGAATGGCATCGAACCCAATGTGAGGCCCCAAAATAGGTTGAGATCCTGATATGTGGTGGATAATCGACTGAGCGTAGTTCCATACCTCTTGGGCTTGTGGACAAACAAAGAAGCGGTGCATAGGTGTTTCCTCAAGACCTAATGTGCAACAGTTGCAATTGGTGTCGATGCCGGGGGCAATACGGGCTCTCCACGAGTGAACAGCAACAACTTTGTGCCAGACAGACCACATGAAGGCTGCATCCTTAAGAGATCGAGCTTTGTGCCACACATCTTTCCAGTTGGGTGTGAATGTGGGTGGAAGGTGTCCCGCCCATTTTGACATGATGGTAGTCTTTGGTTGGGCATTATGGATGATAAGGGAGCGACCTACAGATGTTGAGTATTCCATTAGTGGTAGACCATTACTCCATTGCCAACGCCCTGGGTCAAAGGCCAGACCTTGTATAATGCCGTGAAATATGAAATAGGAGGCTCGATTTTGGCTCTTGTGGATTTTTTGAACTTTAGGCCATTGTCATTGTTGATGTTAGACGTCATTGTCCTACACCAAGCGTGACCATCGTCCTGTTTATCCATGCCCTGTAATTTCCCAACACAAGATGACGAAGTCGAAATTAGAAGGGAAGGCAACTCGAGAACTACATCTCCGTCATAATTTGCAGGAAGGTATTGCACCTTGTGATGGATGAGTGCATCATAGTCTATCGAAGCTATTTCGTTTCAAGAACCACAAATCGAAGCTAGCTTCCTTAGGCAACCAACAATACTAATTGTGGATGCACTACCGGGATATGATGGTGGACGCGAGTGCGTGGATAGAGTAGGACTAGTACAAGGCATTAGATTTAAACTAGACGGTGTCTTCAAGGCATCGTTGGAGACTTTACTAGGACATCCAGGTTGGTTTGGAGACTCTCCCTCAGACTCACTCGAGAGATCTATGACAAGATCATTAGATTCCTGCTTTATGGTAACGAACGGAAGAGGAGTGATAGTATTAGTAAGATACGCGTACTCAGAAGTGTTCCAGTTTTCTCGATGGGGAAGAGGCATGTCTGTGACGTTACGGAACATCCGGAAACTAAACTTAATACATAAAATAAAGGCAAATAGGAGGAGAACTTTGAAATTTTTGCATAGGTGTAGGAACTTAGAAACTAGAAACCTAAACTAGAAAAGATTTCTTTCATAGGAACAGTAAAACGATAATTAGGTTAACACAGTGTTCCGGAACTAGTAGCCGGAAAGCCAAAAGTTTCGGATCGTAGGGGTTTCGGCTAGGGAACTTACGGGAACTCCACCGGGTCGAGAACTTAGGGTTTCCTGCCGCTATATAAACCCCGCCGCCATTCTCATTCGGTCTCTTTTCTCTACGGTTCTTCGCGAGTACATTTAGTGTGAGAAAGAGTGGTGAGATAGGATCAAGATAAGAAGCGGAAGTGAGGACGGTGCAACTCCGGAAGACTGTCAGAATGATGGAAACCCCAGTCCGGAAACCGGCGGTGACCGCCCGGAGTGTCAGCCTGGTGATTCCGTTCGATATGGATCGTCATCGGGAGTTGAAGGAGGATTTGGAGACCATGGGCTGCGTTGGATTCCTGTACCGCCCGTGGAACCTAAAGAGTGAGGGGATGATTGAGGAACTCCTTTACGGAGTTCCCAATTAGTATGAGTTGACGGTGAGGGGCCGCCCGAGAGCTTGGACACAGGAGCTCTGGGCCGGAACGTACTTCGCCCTTAACCGGGGACTTGGATGGGCCGGCTAGACGGAGAAGTTCGCGGAGGATAGGTTCCAAAACTCCGACCCAAAGGAAAGGTTTGCGGAGACGGATTGAGTCTTTGCCCGGGATCAGCAACTCTTAGAGTTCCTGATTCCCATCCTGTATTCGGAGAAGCCCAACCAGGTGACCATCACGATGGCGAACACCATCTTCGGAGCTCTAGGAAATAGGATAAACCCGCCTCCAAGACCCGTGAACTAGGGCGGACTTATTCACACGATTGTGGATAAGTTAGCGGATGGGATTGCAGGATGGAAGTCCAGTCCCATTAACCCTTACTTGTTCCACATTTACCACCGGATGGAGACCCTTGTTGATGATCATGTACATATTGTTGTAGACTATGTACATTCAGCCCTAGGAGTAGTGTTAGACTCTTAGTTAGACTTAGAGTCTCTTGGGTATTGCTTGTAGTCAAAGGCAGCCCGTGGTGGTTAGTTATCCCATAATGTATGTGGATAACTAGTGAAAGGTTTCTACCTTATGTTCAACCCACTCATGGGGTTTGGTATCTTCCTACCATCTAAGTAAAGCCTTTCTTCCATTGAAGTACTTTGTAATCTCAATAGGTTATGGGCCCACGCACTTGGAGTTGCGTTTGAGGGAGAAATTCAAATCATTTGGAGGAGATCTTGGAGCTTGGGGGAGCAACTAGCCTTTTGTCACTTTGTCACCTACAAACTATATGGTGTAAGTCAAAAACATAAACAAACTTTGGAGTGAATTTGCTCATGGTAGTAATCAGACCTAGAAAGGGCTGATTTGTGCTCCTATTTTGACTTTGTGCTTAGAAGTGTACATTGGGAGCCCATTGAGGCTGATTGTGCACTTGGGTGCATTGTGGATTGTGATTTGGCAAATTGCAATCTAGTGAGTGTCTTTTGTGAGCCTTGGAAGCATGTTTTGTTGCTTGAGGCATTTGCCATCCATTGAGGGCTGATTAGTGCCCTTGTGAGTGAGTGAGGCGAATTAGTGGACTTGGTGAATCCAAGAGGGCTGAATTATGCTTTTGTGAGATTTGTAGAGCCAATTAGGGTCCTTTGGTGTTTTTTGGTAATCCAACTAGGGTTGTTGGAGACCATTGTTGTCCTTGTGGTGTGAATTGAGAGTAGTAGCTCCATCTAGGGCTGATTGGAAGGCTTGAGCTCCTTGGAGTGTGGAGGAGCATTGTGAGTTTGGGAGGTGCATTTGGGAGAAGCATTGTGTGTTTGTTTGCTGATTTGAAGTAGCACTAGCCCATGATGTGCATGTGGTGATTTTGAGCTTCATTAGGGTCTGAATTGGTGTTTAGAGGAGTCCTTGCACTTGTAGGAGTGCTTGTGGTCGTCCTTAGGGTGTGAAGGGTCTTTGGAGGTGCTTGGAAGGGCTGATTGGTGTCATTTCAGCCGAATTGGCTTCCAAGTGCTTGTTTGGAGGCTGAATTGAGTTTGTGAACTCTTGGAGACACTTGGGAGGCTGCCAACAAGTGGGAGGTGCTCCATCATGGCAGCAAGTGGAGGAGAAGGCGTGCGCATCATTGACAAGTTCAATGGGGAGAACTTTGGCATGTGGAAGTTCAAGATGGAGATGATCCTTGCGGAGAAGGACTTGTGGGAGGTGGTGGATGGGAGTGAGGAGCCCCCAAGTGCAGATGCTGATCCTAACACCAAGAAGGCATTTGAGAGGAAGGAGAAGAAGGCCTTTGCTCTCATTGCCATCAACCTTGTGGACCGGCAAATTGCACACATTCGCCATTGCAAGGGACCAGCCCAAGCATGGACCACCCTTTGCAACATCCATGAGACCAAGAGCCTCTCCAACATCCTCTTTCTTTGGCGCAAGTTCTTCACTAGCAAGATGCAAGAGGAGGATGACTTGTTGGATCATGTCAATAAGATCAAGGCTCTTGCGGATGAGTTGGCTTGTTTGGAGGTGCCCGTGACGGATGGAGATATGGTGATGACTTTGTTGGAGAGCTTGCCACCATCTTATGAGTTCCTCATCACCGCATTGGAGACAAGGCTTATGAAGGAGCTGACCATGGAGTTTGTGACGGCGCGCTTGATGCATGAGGTGACCAAGCGCAAGGAGAATGAGTCCCAAGGAGAGGGATCAGCCCTTGTGTCAAGACATGGCAAAGGAGGCAACACCAAGGAGTTCAAGGAGACAAGGACATGCTTCAAGTGTGGCAAATTAGGCCACATTGCTAGGCATTGCAAGGTTAGCCAAGCCATGGGCAAAGTAGAGTGCACACCAAGCCTCCAAAGAGGAGGAGGAGGAGGATTTTGCCTTTGCCACCCAAGGAGGAGGGGATAAGCCCAACATGTTTACATGGATTGTGGATTCGGGGGCCACTCAACACATGACCAGCCATAGAGATGCCTTCCACACATATCAGCCCATCTCGGGGAAGAAGATTTATTTGGGAGACAATGGCATGGTGGAGGCCCTTGGCATGGGGACCATCATTGTGGAGGTGCAAGTGAAGGGGGAGACCAAGAGGATTCAGATCCATGAGGCACTCCATGTCCCCAAGTTGCATGCCAACTTGCTTTCGGTGAGCAAATTGTCTTTGGGAGGTTTGAAAGTGCATTTTAACAATGTGGGGTGTGTTGTGAGGTCACCAAGTGGAGTCTTGATTGCATCAGCCCCTCCTGAGGGCAACTTGTACCTCCTCCACTTCACCAAGGTGAATGGCTCTTCTTTGGCATGTGTTGCCCAAGGATCAGCCCATGGAGACCTTGTGGAGCTTTGGCATAGGAGGCTTGGGCACTTGAATGTGAGGAGCATGAAGAGCCTTCAACACATTGTGAAGGGGCTGAACCTCTCCTCTTGCAAGCATGATTGGAGTTCTATGGTGTGCAAGGGGTGCATTGAGGGCAAGCAAGCAAGGCAGCCCTTCCCCAAGGATGGGGCAACAAGGGCCACCAAGCCATTGGAGCTTGTGCATTTTGATGTGTGCGGGCCAATGTAGACCACCACCATAGGAGGAGCAAGGTATTTTTTGACATTTATTGATGATTTCTCACGCAAGGTGTGGGTGTATATGCTGAAGTGCAAGAGTGAGGTGTTTGGGCGTTTTGAGACTTGGAAGGCCCTTGTGGAGGCCCAATCTGATTGCAAGGTGAAGGTGCTGCGATCGGATAATGGAGGGGAGTATGTGTCCAAGGCTTTTGAGGAGTATTTGAGGAGCCATGGCATTGAGCACCACACATCAGCACCTTACACCCCTCAACAAAACGGCGTGGCGGAGCGTGCAAATCGCACCATTGTGGAGATGGCAAGGTCCATGATTCATGCTCAAGGGCTGAAGTTTGAGCTTTGTGGTGAGGCGGTGTCTACAGCGGTTTATACAAGGAACCGGTGCCCCACACAAGCCTTGACAAGCATGACACCCCAAGAAGCTTGGAGTGGGATTAGGCCCCATGTGTCTCACATGCGGATTTTTGGGTGCATTGCCTATGCCTTGGTTCCAAGTGCCAAGAGGACCAAGTTGGATGCCAAGGGCATCAAGTGTCTTTTCCTTGGTTATTGTGAGGGCACCAAGGCTTATAGGCTCATGTGTGTGGAGAGCAAGAAGATCATCAAGAGTAGAGATGTGACCTTCTTGGAGGATGGAGGTGCTGATCCCAAGCTCTTGGAGATGAGCCCAAGTGGGAGCAATGGAGGACCAGCCCAAAAGGTGGGCACAACTCCAAGAGTGCACCTAGAAGATGAAGATGAAGATGAAGAGCAAGGAGGGGAAGATGAAGACTTGGTGGAGCCCAAGAAGAAGGTGGCCACACCCCAAGTGAAGAGATCAGCAATCCCTTCTCCAAGCACTTCACCAAGGGAGCAAGAGCGTGATCAGCCCTTGGTAGAGCAAGATCAGCCCTTGGAAGAGCAAGATCACACCATGGAGGAGCCACGTTATCCAACAAGGACCCGCAAGCCCCTTGGAGATTGGTGGCTGAATCACATTCTTCCCCCACAACATGAAGATCAAGCCAATGTGGCTTTCCTTGGAGATCCATCTACACTTGGAGAGGTGCTGAATTGTGAAGATGCAAGCAAGTGGGAGTTGGCCATGCAAGAGGAGTACAAGGCCCTCATTGACAAAGGGACATGGGATCTTGCACCCCTCCCTTCCAAGAGATCAAGTGTGGGTTGTAAGTGGGTTTTCTCCACCAAAAGGGATGCTTTGGGTCACATTGTGAGGTACAAGGCAAGGTTGGTTGCTAGGGAGTTTTCTCAAGTGGAAGGGGTGGACTTCAATGAGACCTTTGCCCCCGTTGCAAAGTTTAGCACCATTAGGTGCATTGTGAGTATTGGGGCAGCCATGGACTTGGAGATGCACCAAATGGATGTAAAGACGGCTTTTCTCAACCCCAAGTTGGAGGAGGTCATCTACATGGATCAGCCCCTAGGCTTTGTGCAAGAAGGCCAAGGGCATCTCAAGTGCAAGTTGAAGAAGGCCCTTCCCGGATTGAAGCAATCGGGGAGAGCTTGGTATAGGGATATTGATGCTATGTTTGCAAGGAAGGGCTTCCAAAGAGGCTATGCTGATCACTCCTTGTACACCATGCAAAGTTGTGAGCATTTGGTGATTGTGATCCTCTATGTGGATGATCTGATCCTCCTTGCAAGTAGCATGACCAAGATGCTTGAAGTGAAGGCTATGCTCAAGAAGGAGTATGAGATGACGGATCTTGGAGAGTTGAAGTATTGCCTTGGAGTGGAGTTCACGAGGGATAGGGCTGCCCGCACCATCACTATGAGCCAACGCAAGTACCTTGAAGAAATTCTCAAGCGGTTCAACATGGAGGAGTGCAAAGCCATAGGTACACCACTTGAGACTAATGGGAAGTTGCCCAAGCTCACGGATGCTGAATTTGAAGAGGTGAGGGCTGAAATGCATGGTGTGCCTTACAAGGCAGCGGTGGGTTGTTTGATGTATGCCATGGTAGCCACAAGGCCTGATTTGGCCTTCCCGGTGAGTGTTGTGAGTCAACACACATCCAAGTATGGCCCAAAGCATTGGGCTGCGGTGAAGAGGGTGATGAGGTACCTTCAAGGCACACTTGGGCTGAAGTTGCAACTTGGGGGTGCCAAGGGGCTGAAGTTGCATGGCTTTTGTGATGCGGATTGGGCGGGTGATGAGGCGGATAGGAGATCCACCACCGGTTACGTGTTTATGCTTGGAGTGGGTGCCATTACTTGGAATTCCAAGAGGCAGCCCACCATAGCTCTTTCTACAACGGAGGCGGAATACATGGCCATGAGCCAATGCACCAAGGAGGCCATTTGGTTGAGGCAACTCTTGGCTGATGTTGGCCTTGTCCAAGTGGAGAGCACACAAATCTTGTGTGACAACCAAGGAGCCATTGCTTTGGCCAAGAATCCCACCCACCACTCTCGGACGAAGCACATTGATGTGCAACACCATTTCATTCGTGAACGAGTGGAGGCTGAGGTAATTGAACTCAAGTATGTGCCTACCCAAGCTATGGTTGCTGATGTGCTGACCAAGTCCCTTGGGAAGCCACAACACCAAAACTTGATTGAGAAGATGGGCCTTGGAGCCTTTGACCACTTGCAAAGTGGGAGTGTTGAAGATCATGTACATATTGTTGTAGACTATGTACATTCAGCCCTAGGAGTAGTGTTAGACTCTTAGTTAGACTTAGAGTCTCTTGGGTATTGCTTGTAGTCAAAGGCAGCCCATAGTGGTTAGTTATCCCATAATGTATGTGGATAACTAGTGAAAGGCTTCTACCTTATGTTCAACCCACTCATGGGGTTTGGTATCTTCCTACCATCTAAGTAAAGCCTTTCTTCCATTGAAGTACTTTGTAATCTCAATAGGTTATGGGCCCACGCACTTGGAGTTGCGTTTGACGGAGAAATTCAAATCATTTGGAGGAGAACTTGGAGCTTGGGGGAGCAACTAGCCTTTTTTGTCACTTTGTCACCTACAAACCATATGGTGTAAGTCAAAAACAAAAACAAACTTTGGAGTGAATTTTTTTTACAAAAAAAAAAAGCAAGTGTTTTGTTCTTTTCTTGGACATTTGTTGGCTGGTTTGTGAGTTTTTGAGTACATTTTGGGTGTGAGTTTGCTCATGGTAGTAATCAGACCTAGAAAGGGCTGATTTGTGCTCCTATTTTGAGTTTGTGCTTAGAGGTGTACATTGGGAGCCCATTGAGGCTGATTGTGCACTTGGGTGCATTGTGGATTGTGATTTGGCAAATTGCAATCTAGTGAGTGTCTTTTGTGAGCCTTAGAAGCATGTTTTGTTGCTTGAGGCATTTGCCATCCATTGAGGGCTGATTAGTGCCCTTGTGAGTGTGTAAGGCGAATTAGTGGACTTGGTGAATCCAAGAGGGCTGAATTGTGCTTTTGTGAGATTTGTAGAGCCAATTAGGGTCCTTTGGTGTTTTGGTGATCCAACTAGGGTTGTTGGAGACCATTGTTGTCCTTGTGGTGTGAATTGAGAGTAGTAGCTCCATCTAGGGCTGATTGGAAGGCTTGAGCTCCTTGGAGTGTGGAGGAGCATTGTGAGTTTGGGAGGTGCATTTGGGAGAAGCATTGTGTGTTTGTTTGCTGATTTGAAGTAGCACTAGCCCATGATGTGCATGTGGTGATTTTGAGCTTCATTAGGGTCTGAATTGGTGTTTAGAGGAGTCCTTGCACTTGTAGGAGTGCTTGTGGTCGTCCTTAGGGTGTGAAGGGTCTTTGGAGGTGCTTGGAAGGGCTGATTGGTGTCATTTCAGCCGAATTGGCTTCCAAGTGCTTGTTTGGAGGCTGAATTGAGTTTGTGAACTCTTGGAGACACTTGGGAGGCTGCCAACAAGTGGGAGGTGCTCCATCATGGCAGCAAGTGGAGGAGAAGGCGTGCGCATCATTGACAAGTTCAATGGGGAGAACTTTGGCATGTGGAAGTTCAAGATGGAGATGATCCTTGCGGAGAAGGACTTGTGGGAGGTGGTGGATGGGAGTGAGGAGCCCCCAAGTGCAGATGCTGATCCTAACACCAAGAAGGCATTTGAGAGGAAGGAGAAGAAGGCCTTTGCTCTCATTGCCATCAACCTTGTGGACCGGCAAATTGCACACATTCGCCATTGCAAGGGACCAGCCCAAGCATGGACCACCCTTTGCAACATCCATGAGACCAAGAGCCTCTCCAACATCCTCTTTCTTTGGCGCAAGTTCTTCACTAGCAAGATGCAAGAGGAGGATGACTTGTTGGATCATGTCAATAAGATCAAGGCTCTTGCGGATGAGTTGGCTTGTTTGGAGGTGCCCGTGACGGATGGAGATATGGTGATGACTTTGTTGGAGAGCTTGCCACCATCTTATGAGTTCCTCATCACCGCATTGGAGACAAGGCTTATGAAGGAGCTGACCATGGAGTTTGTGACGGCGCGCTTGATGCATGAGGTGACCAAGCGCAAGGAGAATGAGTCCCAAGGAGAGGGATCAGCCCTTGTGTCAAGACATGGCAAAGGAGGCAACACCAAGGAGTTCAAGGAGACAAGGACATGCTTCAAGTGTGGCAAATTAGGCCACATTGCTAGGCATTGCAAGGTTAGCCAAGCCATGGGCAAAGTAGAGTGCACACCAAGCCTCCAAAGAGGAGGAGGAGGAGGATTTTGCCTTTGCCACCCAAGGAGGAGGGGATAAGCCCAACATGTTTACATGGATTGTGGATTCGGGGGCCACTCAACACATGACCAGCCATAGAGATGCCTTCCACACATATCAGCCCATCTCGGGGAAGAAGATTTATTTGGGAGACAATGGCATGGTGGAGGCCCTTGGCATGGGGACCATCATTGTGGAGGTGCAAGTGAAGGGGGAGACCAAGAGGATTCAGATCCATGAGGCACTCCATGTCCCCAAGTTGCATGCCAACTTGCTTTCGGTGAGCAAATTGTCTTTGGGAGGTTTGAAAGTGCATTTTAACAATGTGGGGTGTGTTGTGAGGTCACCAAGTGGAGTCTTGATTGCATCAGCCCCTCCTGAGGGCAACTTGTACCTCCTCCACTTCACCAAGGTGAATGGCTCTTCTTTGGCATGTGTTGCCCAAGGATCAGCCCATGGAGACCTTGTGGAGCTTTGGCATAGGAGGCTTGGGCACTTGAATGTGAGGAGCATGAAGAGCCTTCAACACATTGTGAAGGGGCTGAACCTCTCCTCTTGCAAGCATGATTGGAGTTCTATGGTGTGCAAGGGGTGCATTGAGGGCAAGCAAGCAAGGCAGCCCTTCCCCAAGGATGGGGCAACAAGGGCCACCAAGCCATTGGAGCTTGTGCATTTTGATGTGTGCGGGCCAATGTAGACCACCACCATAGGAGGAGCAAGGTATTTTTTGACATTTATTGATGATTTCTCACGCAAGGTGTGGGTGTATATGCTGAAGTGCAAGAGTGAGGTGTTTGGGCGTTTTGAGACTTGGAAGGCCCTTGTGGAGGCCCAATCTGATTGCAAGGTGAAGGTGCTGCGATCGGATAATGGAGGGGAGTATGTGTCCAAGGCTTTTGAGGAGTATTTGAGGAGCCATGGCATTGAGCACCACACATCAGCACCTTACACCCCTCAACAAAACGGCGTGGCGGAGCGTGCAAATCGCACCATTGTGGAGATGGCAAGGTCCATGATTCATGCTCAAGGGCTGAAGTTTGAGCTTTGTGGTGAGGCGGTGTCTACAGCGGTTTATACAAGGAACCGGTGCCCCACACAAGCCTTGACAAGCATGACACCCCAAGAAGCTTGGAGTGGGATTAGGCCCCATGTGTCTCACATGCGGATTTTTGGGTGCATTGCCTATGCCTTGGTTCCAAGTGCCAAGAGGACCAAGTTGGATGCCAAGGGCATCAAGTGTCTTTTCCTTGGTTATTGTGAGGGCACCAAGGCTTATAGGCTCATGTGTGTGGAGAGCAAGAAGATCATCAAGAGTAGAGATGTGACCTTCTTGGAGGATGGAGGTGCTGATCCCAAGCTCTTGGAGATGAGCCCAAGTGGGAGCAATGGAGGACCAGCCCAAAAGGTGGGCACAACTCCAAGAGTGCACCTAGAAGATGAAGATGAAGATGAAGAGCAAGGAGGGGAAGATGAAGACTTGGTGGAGCCCAAGAAGAAGGTGGCCACACCCCAAGTGAAGAGATCAGCAATCCCTTCTCCAAGCACTTCACCAAGGGAGCAAGAGCGTGATCAGCCCTTGGTAGAGCAAGATCAGCCCTTGGAAGAGCAAGATCACACCATGGAGGAGCCACGTTATCCAACAAGGACCCGCAAGCCCCTTGGAGATTGGTGGCTGAATCACATTCTTCCCCCACAACATGAAGATCAAGCCAATGTGGCTTTCCTTGGAGATCCATCTACACTTGGAGAGGTGCTGAATTGTGAAGATGCAAGCAAGTGGGAGTTGGCCATGCAAGAGGAGTACAAGGCCCTCATTGACAAAGGGACATGGGATCTTGCACCCCTCCCTTCCAAGAGATCAAGTGTGGGTTGTAAGTGGGTTTTCTCCACCAAAAGGGATGCTTTGGGTCACATTGTGAGGTACAAGGCAAGGTTGGTTGCTAGGGAGTTTTCTCAAGTGGAAGGGGTGGACTTCAATGAGACCTTTGCCCCCGTTGCAAAGTTTAGCACCATTAGGTGCATTGTGAGTATTGGGGCAGCCATGGACTTGGAGATGCACCAAATGGATGTAAAGACGGCTTTTCTCAACCCCAAGTTGGAGGAGGTCATCTACATGGATCAGCCCCTAGGCTTTGTGCAAGAAGGCCAAGGGCATCTCAAGTGCAAGTTGAAGAAGGCCCTTCCCGGATTGAAGCAATCGGGGAGAGCTTGGTATAGGGATATTGATGCTATGTTTGCAAGGAAGGGCTTCCAAAGAGGCTATGCTGATCACTCCTTGTACACCATGCAAAGTTGTGAGCATTTGGTGATTGTGATCCTCTATGTGGATGATCTGATCCTCCTTGCAAGTAGCATGACCAAGATGCTTGAAGTGAAGGCTATGCTCAAGAAGGAGTATGAGATGACGGATCTTGGAGAGTTGAAGTATTGCCTTGGAGTGGAGTTCACGAGGGATAGGGCTGCCCGCACCATCACTATGAGCCAACGCAAGTACCTTGAAGAAATTCTCAAGCGGTTCAACATGGAGGAGTGCAAAGCCATAGGTACACCACTTGAGACTAATGGGAAGTTGCCCAAGCTCACGGATGCTGAATTTGAAGAGGTGAGGGCTGAAATGCATGGTGTGCCTTACAAGGCAGCGGTGGGTTGTTTGATGTATGCCATGGTAGCCACAAGGCCTGATTTGGCCTTCCCGGTGAGTGTTGTGAGTCAACACACATCCAAGTATGGCCCAAAGCATTGGGCTGCGGTGAAGAGGGTGATGAGGTACCTTCAAGGCACACTTGGGCTGAAGTTGCAACTTGGGGGTGCCAAGGGGCTGAAGTTGCATGGCTTTTGTGATGCGGATTGGGCGGGTGATGAGGCGGATAGGAGATCCACCACCGGTTACGTGTTTATGCTTGGAGTGGGTGCCATTACTTGGAATTCCAAGAGGCAGCCCACCATAGCTCTTTCTACAACGGAGGCGGAATACATGGCCATGAGCCAATGCACCAAGGAGGCCATTTGGTTGAGGCAACTCTTGGCTGATGTTGGCCTTGTCCAAGTGGAGAGCACACAAATCTTGTGTGACAACCAAGGAGCCATTGCTTTGGCCAAGAATCCCACCCACCACTCTCGGACGAAGCACATTGATGTGCAACACCATTTCATTCGTGAACGAGTGGAGGCTGAGGTAATTGAACTCAAGTATGTGCCTACCCAAGCTATGGTTGCTGATGTGCTGACCAAGTCCCTTGGGAAGCCACAACACCAAAACTTGATTGAGAAGATGGGCCTTGGAGCCTTTGACCACTTGCAAAGTGGGAGTGTTGAAGATCATGTACATATTGTTGTAGACTATGTACATTCAGCCCTAGGAGTAGTGTTAGACTCTTAGTTAGACTTAGAGTCTCTTGGGTATTGCTTGTAGTCAAAGGCAGCCCATAGTGGTTAGTTATCCCATAATGTATGTGGATAACTAGTGAAAGGCTTCTACCTTATGTTCAACCCACTCATGGGGTTTGGTATCTTCCTACCATCTAAGTAAAGCCTTTCTTCCATTGAAGTACTTTGTAATCTCAATAGGTTATGGGCCCACGCACTTGGAGTTGCGTTTGACGGAGAAATTCAAATCATTTGGAGGAGAACTTGGAGCTTGGGGGAGCAACTAGCCTTTTTTGTCACTTTGTCACCTACAAACCATATGGTGTAAGTCAAAAACAAAAACAAACTTTGGAGTGAATTTTTTTTACAAAAAAAAAAAGCAAGTGTTTTGTTCTTTTCTTGGACATTTGTTGGCTGGTTTGTGAGTTTTTGAGTACATTTTGGGTGTGAGTTTGCTCATGGTAGTAATCAGACCTAGAAAGGGCTGATTTGTGCTCCTATTTTGAGTTTGTGCTTAGAGGTGTACATTGGGAGCCCATTGAGGCTGATTGTGCACTTGGGTGCATTGTGGATTGTGATTTGGCAAATTGCAATCTAGTGAGTGTCTTTTGTGAGCCTTAGAAGCATGTTTTGTTGCTTGAGGCATTTGCCATCCATTGAGGGCTGATTAGTGCCCTTGTGAGTGTGTAAGGCGAATTAGTGGACTTGGTGAATCCAAGAGGGCTGAATTGTGCTTTTGTGAGATTTGTAGAGCCAATTAGGGTCCTTTGGTGTTTTGGTGATCCAACTAGGGTTGTTGGAGACCATTGTTGTCCTTGTGGTGTGAATTGAGAGTAGTAGCTCCATCTAGGGCTGATTGGAAGGCTTGAGCTCCTTGGAGTGTGGAGGAGCATTGTGAGTTTGGGAGGTGCATTTGGGAGAAGCATTGTGTGTTTGTTTGCTGATTTGAAGTAGCACTAGCCCATGATGTGCATGTGGTGATTTTGAGCTTCATTAGGGTCTGAATTGGTGTTTAGAGGAGTCCTTGCACTTGTAGGAGTGCTTGTGGTCGTCCTTAGGGTGTGAAGGGTCTTTGGAGGTGCTTGGAAGGGCTGATTGGTGTCATTTCAGCCGAATTGGCTTCCAAGTGCTTGTTTGGAGGCTGAATTGAGTTTGTGAACTCTTGGAGACACTTGGGAGGCTGCCAACAAGTGGGAGGTGCTCCATCATGGCAGCAAGTGGAGGAGAAGGCGTGCGCATCATTGACAAGTTCAATGGGGAGAACTTTGGCATGTGGAAGTTCAAGATGGAGATGATCCTTGCGGAGAAGGACTTGTGGGAGGTGGTGGATGGGAGTGAGGAGCCCCCAAGTGCAGATGCTGATCCTAACACCAAGAAGGCATTTGAGAGGAAGGAGAAGAAGGCCTTTGCTCTCATTGCCATCAACCTTGTGGACCGGCAAATTGCACACATTCGCCATTGCAAGGGACCAGCCCAAGCATGGACCACCCTTTGCAACATCCATGAGACCAAGAGCCTCTCCAACATCCTCTTTCTTTGGCGCAAGTTCTTCACTAGCAAGATGCAAGAGGAGGATGACTTGTTGGATCATGTCAATAAGATCAAGGCTCTTGCGGATGAGTTGGCTTGTTTGGAGGTGCCCGTGACGGATGGAGATATGGTGATGACTTTGTTGGAGAGCTTGCCACCATCTTATGAGTTCCTCATCACCGCATTGGAGACAAGGCTTATGAAGGAGCTGACCATGGAGTTTGTGACGGCGCGCTTGATGCATGAGGTGACCAAGCGCAAGGAGAATGAGTCCCAAGGAGAGGGATCAGCCCTTGTGTCAAGACATGGCAAAGGAGGCAACACCAAGGAGTTCAAGGAGACAAGGACATGCTTCAAGTGTGGCAAATTAGGCCACATTGCTAGGCATTGCAAGGTTAGCCAAGCCATGGGCAAAGTAGAGTGCACACCAAGCCTCCAAAGAGGAGGAGGAGGAGGATTTTGCCTTTGCCACCCAAGGAGGAGGGGATAAGCCCAACATGTTTACATGGATTGTGGATTCGGGGGCCACTCAACACATGACCAGCCATAGAGATGCCTTCCACACATATCAGCCCATCTCGGGGAAGAAGATTTATTTGGGAGACAATGGCATGGTGGAGGCCCTTGGCATGGGGACCATCATTGTGGAGGTGCAAGTGAAGGGGGAGACCAAGAGGATTCAGATCCATGAGGCACTCCATGTCCCCAAGTTGCATGCCAACTTGCTTTCGGTGAGCAAATTGTCTTTGGGAGGTTTGAAAGTGCATTTTAACAATGTGGGGTGTGTTGTGAGGTCACCAAGTGGAGTCTTGATTGCATCAGCCCCTCCTGAGGGCAACTTGTACCTCCTCCACTTCACCAAGGTGAATGGCTCTTCTTTGGCATGTGTTGCCCAAGGATCAGCCCATGGAGACCTTGTGGAGCTTTGGCATAGGAGGCTTGGGCACTTGAATGTGAGGAGCATGAAGAGCCTTCAACACATTGTGAAGGGGCTGAACCTCTCCTCTTGCAAGCATGATTGGAGTTCTATGGTGTGCAAGGGGTGCATTGAGGGCAAGCAAGCAAGGCAGCCCTTCCCCAAGGATGGGGCAACAAGGGCCACCAAGCCATTGGAGCTTGTGCATTTTGATGTGTGCGGGCCAATGTAGACCACCACCATAGGAGGAGCAAGGTATTTTTTGACATTTATTGATGATTTCTCACGCAAGGTGTGGGTGTATATGCTGAAGTGCAAGAGTGAGGTGTTTGGGCGTTTTGAGACTTGGAAGGCCCTTGTGGAGGCCCAATCTGATTGCAAGGTGAAGGTGCTGCGATCGGATAATGGAGGGGAGTATGTGTCCAAGGCTTTTGAGGAGTATTTGAGGAGCCATGGCATTGAGCACCACACATCAGCACCTTACACCCCTCAACAAAACGGCGTGGCGGAGCGTGCAAATCGCACCATTGTGGAGATGGCAAGGTCCATGATTCATGCTCAAGGGCTGAAGTTTGAGCTTTGTGGTGAGGCGGTGTCTACAGCGGTTTATACAAGGAACCGGTGCCCCACACAAGCCTTGACAAGCATGACACCCCAAGAAGCTTGGAGTGGGATTAGGCCCCATGTGTCTCACATGCGGATTTTTGGGTGCATTGCCTATGCCTTGGTTCCAAGTGCCAAGAGGACCAAGTTGGATGCCAAGGGCATCAAGTGTCTTTTCCTTGGTTATTGTGAGGGCACCAAGGCTTATAGGCTCATGTGTGTGGAGAGCAAGAAGATCATCAAGAGTAGAGATGTGACCTTCTTGGAGGATGGAGGTGCTGATCCCAAGCTCTTGGAGATGAGCCCAAGTGGGAGCAATGGAGGACCAGCCCAAAAGGTGGGCACAACTCCAAGAGTGCACCTAGAAGATGAAGATGAAGATGAAGAGCAAGGAGGGGAAGATGAAGACTTGGTGGAGCCCAAGAAGAAGGTGGCCACACCCCAAGTGAAGAGATCAGCAATCCCTTCTCCAAGCACTTCACCAAGGGAGCAAGAGCGTGATCAGCCCTTGGTAGAGCAAGATCAGCCCTTGGAAGAGCAAGATCACACCATGGAGGAGCCACGTTATCCAACAAGGACCCGCAAGCCCCTTGGAGATTGGTGGCTGAATCACATTCTTCCCCCACAACATGAAGATCAAGCCAATGTGGCTTTCCTTGGAGATCCATCTACACTTGGAGAGGTGCTGAATTGTGAAGATGCAAGCAAGTGGGAGTTGGCCATGCAAGAGGAGTACAAGGCCCTCATTGACAAAGGGACATGGGATCTTGCACCCCTCCCTTCCAAGAGATCAAGTGTGGGTTGTAAGTGGGTTTTCTCCACCAAAAGGGATGCTTTGGGTCACATTGTGAGGTACAAGGCAAGGCTGGTTGCTAGGGAGTTTTCTCAAGTGGAAGGGGTGGACTTCAATGAGACCTTTGCCCCCGTTGCAAAGTTTAGCACCATTAGGTGCATTGTGAGTATTGGGGCAGCCATGGACTTGGAGATGCACCAAATGGATGTAAAGACGGCTTTTCTCAACCCCAAGTTGGAGGAGGTCATCTACATGGATCAGCCCCTAGGCTTTGTGCAAGAAGGCCAAGGGCATCTCAAGTGCAAGTTGAAGAAGGCCCTTCCCGGATTGAAGCAATCGGGGAGAGCTTGGTATAGGGATATTGATGCTATGTTTGCAAGGAAGGGCTTCCAAAGAGGCTATGCTGATCACTCCTTGTACACCATGCAAAGTTGTGAGCATTTGGTGATTGTGATCCTCTATGTGGATGATCTGATCCTCCTTGCAAGTAGCATGACCAAGATGCTTGAAGTGAAGGCTATGCTCAAGAAGGAGTATGAGATGACGGATCTTGGAGAGTTGAAGTATTGCCTTGGAGTGGAGTTCACGAGGGATAGGGCTGCCCGCACCATCACTATGAGCCAACGCAAGTACCTTGAAGAAATTCTCAAGCGGTTCAACATGGAGGAGTGCAAAGCCATAGGTACACCACTTGAGACTAATGGGAAGTTGCCCAAGCTCACGGATGCTGAATTTGAAGAGGTGAGGGCTGAAATGCATGGTGTGCCTTACAAGGCAGCGGTGGGTTGTTTGATGTATGCCATGGTAGCCACAAGGCCTGATTTGGCCTTCCCGGTGAGTGTTGTGAGTCAACACACATCCAAGTATGGCCCAAAGCATTGGGCTGCGGTGAAGAGGGTGATGAGGTACCTTCAAGGCACACTTGGGCTGAAGTTGCAACTTGGGGGTGCCAAGGGGCTGAAGTTGCATGGCTTTTGTGATGCGGATTGGGCGGGTGATGAGGCGGATAGGAGATCCACCACCGGTTACGTGTTTATGCTTGGAGTGGGTGCCATTACTTGGAATTCCAAGAGGCAGCCCACCATAGCTCTTTCTACAACGGAGGCGGAATACATGGCCATGAGCCAATGCACCAAGGAGGCCATTTGGTTGAGGCAACTCTTGGCTGATGTTGGCCTTGTCCAAGTGGAGAGCACACAAATCTTGTGTGACAACCAAGGAGCCATTGCTTTGGCCAAGAATCCCACCCACCACTCTCGGACGAAGCACATTGATGTGCAACACCATTTCATTCGTGAACGAGTGGAGGCTGAGGTAATTGAACTCAAGTATGTGCCTACCCAAGCTATGGTTGCTGATGTGCTGACCAAGTCCCTTGGGAAGCCACAACACCAAAACTTGATTGAGAAGATGGGCCTTGGAGCCTTTGACCACTTGCAAAGTGGGAGTGTTGAAGATCATGTACATATTGTTGTAGACTATGTACATTCAGCCCTAGGAGTAGTGTTAGACTCTTAGTTAGACTTAGAGTCTCTTGGGTATTGCTTGTAGTCAAAGGCAGCCCATAGTGGTTAGTTATCCCATAATGTATGTGGATAACTAGTGAAAGGCTTCTACCTTATGTTCAACCCACTCATGGGGTTTGGTATCTTCCTACCATCTAAGTAAAGCCTTTCTTCCATTGAAGTACTTTGTAATCTCAATAGGTTATGGGCCCACGCACTTGGAGTTGCGTTTGACGGAGAAATTCAAATCATTTGGAGGAGAACTTGGAGCTTGGGGGAGCAACTAGCCTTTTTTGTCACTTTGTCACCTACAAACCATATGGTGTAAGTCAAAAACAAAAACAAACTTTGGAGTGAATTTTTTTTACAAAAAAAAAAAGCAAGTGTTTTGTTCTTTTCTTGGACATTTGTTGGCTGGTTTGTGAGTTTTTGAGTACATTTTGGGTGTGAGTTTGCTCATGGTAGTAATCAGACCTAGAAAGGGCTGATTTGTGCTCCTATTTTGAGTTTGTGCTTAGAGGTGTACATTGGGAGCCCATTGAGGCTGATTGTGCACTTGGGTGCATTGTGGATTGTGATTTGGCAAATTGCAATCTAGTGAGTGTCTTTTGTGAGCCTTAGAAGCATGTTTTGTTGCTTGAGGCATTTGCCATCCATTGAGGGCTGATTAGTGCCCTTGTGAGTGTGTAAGGCGAATTAGTGGACTTGGTGAATCCAAGAGGGCTGAATTGTGCTTTTGTGAGATTTGTAGAGCCAATTAGGGTCCTTTGGTGTTTTGGTGATCCAACTAGGGTTGTTGGAGACCATTGTTGTCCTTGTGGTGTGAATTGAGAGTAGTAGCTCCATCTAGGGCTGATTGGAAGGCTTGAGCTCCTTGGAGTGTGGAGGAGCATTGTGAGTTTGGGAGGTGCATTTGGGAGAAGCATTGTGTGTTTGTTTGCTGATTTGAAGTAGCACTAGCCCATGATGTGCATGTGGTGATTTTGAGCTTCATTAGGGTCTGAATTGGTGTTTAGAGGAGTCCTTGCACTTGTAGGAGTGCTTGTGGTCGTCCTTAGGGTGTGAAGGGTCTTTGGAGGTGCTTGGAAGGGCTGATTGGTGTCATTTCAGCCGAATTGGCTTCCAAGTGCTTGTTTGGAGGCTGAATTGAGTTTGTGAACTCTTGGAGACACTTGGGAGGCTGCCAACAAGTGGGAGGTGCTCCATCATGGCAGCAAGTGGAGGAGAAGGCGTGCGCATCATTGACAAGTTCAATGGGGAGAACTTTGGCATGTGGAAGTTCAAGATGGAGATGATCCTTGCGGAGAAGGACTTGTGGGAGGTGGTGGATGGGAGTGAGGAGCCCCCAAGTGCAGATGCTGATCCTAACACCAAGAAGGCATTTGAGAGGAAGGAGAAGAAGGCCTTTGCTCTCATTGCCATCAACCTTGTGGACCGGCAAATTGCACACATTCGCCATTGCAAGGGACCAGCCCAAGCATGGACCACCCTTTGCAACATCCATGAGACCAAGAGCCTCTCCAACATCCTCTTTCTTTGGCGCAAGTTCTTCACTAGCAAGATGCAAGAGGAGGATGACTTGTTGGATCATGTCAATAAGATCAAGGCTCTTGCGGATGAGTTGGCTTGTTTGGAGGTGCCCGTGACGGATGGAGATATGGTGATGACTTTGTTGGAGAGCTTGCCACCATCTTATGAGTTCCTCATCACCGCATTGGAGACAAGGCTTATGAAGGAGCTGACCATGGAGTTTGTGACGGCGCGCTTGATGCATGAGGTGACCAAGCGCAAGGAGAATGAGTCCCAAGGAGAGGGATCAGCCCTTGTGTCAAGACATGGCAAAGGAGGCAACACCAAGGAGTTCAAGGAGACAAGGACATGCTTCAAGTGTGGCAAATTAGGCCACATTGCTAGGCATTGCAAGGTTAGCCAAAGCCATGGGCAAAGTAGAGTGCACACCAAGCCTCCAAAGAGGAGGAGGAGGAGGATTTTGCCTTTGCCACCCAAGGAGGAGGGGATAAGCCCAACATGTTTACATGGATTGTGGATTCGGGGGCCACTCAACACATGACCAGCCATAGAGATGCCTTCCACACATATCAGCCCATCTCGGGGAAGAAGATTTATTTGGGAGACAATGGCATGGTGGAGGCCCTTGGCATGGGGACCATCATTGTGGAGGTGCAAGTGAAGGGGGAGACCAAGAGGATTCAGATCCATGAGGCACTCCATGTCCCCAAGTTGCATGCCAACTTGCTTTCGGTGAGCAAATTGTCTTTGGGAGGTTTGAAAGTGCATTTTAACAATGTGGGGTGTGTTGTGAGGTCACCAAGTGGAGTCTTGATTGCATCAGCCCCTCCTGAGGGCAACTTGTACCTTCCTCCACTTCACCAAGGTGAATGGCTCTTCTTTGGCATGTGTTGCCCAAGGATCAGCCCATGGAGACCTTGTGGAGCTTTGGCATAGGAGGCTTGGGCACTTGAATGTGAGGAGCATGAAGAGCCTTCAACACATTGTGAAGGGGGCTGAACCTCTCCTTTTGCAAGCATGATTGGAGTTCTATGGTGTGCAAGGGGTGCATTGAGGGCAAGCAAGCAAGGCAGCCCTTCCCCAAGGATGGGGCAACAAGGGCCACCAAGCCATTGGAGCTTGTGCATTTTGATGTGTGCGGGCCAATGTAGACCACCACCATAGGAGGAGCAAGGTATTTTTTGACATTTATTGATGATTTCTCACGCAAGGTGTGGGTGTATATGCTGAAGTGCAAGAGTGAGGTGTTTGGGCGTTTTGAGACTTGGAAGGCCCTTGTGGAGGCCCAATCTGATTGCAAGGTGAAGGTGCTGCGATCGGATAATGGACGGGGAGTATGTGTCCAAGGCTTTTGAGGAGTATTTGAGGAGCCATGGCATTGAGCACCACACATCAGCACCTTACACCCCTCAACAAAACGGCGTGGCGGAGCGTGCAAATCGCAACCATTGTGGAGATGGCAAGGTCCATGAT